>MU225972.1:534827-563482 GCA_018584345.1 Thuja plicata | reverse complement strand
TGGGGTTCGCCACGGCAGCCCTCCATTTTATTTTATATTTTATTTTAATTTTAATTTTAATTTTAATTTTAGCAAAACAAATAATAAATTAAGCACAACAAATCACTACGAATGAACACACAAACACCAAACAAAAAAATGCATACCTCTTTGTAGTCGCCGCCTGTATTGCATTATATAATAATAAATATATTTATAAATATACATGTATATATATATATCACATGATATATATATAGATTTGTAGAATATATTCATATATCTTCATTGTATGCAACCCTTGTCTTCCCCTTGAGCCATAGCTGACCTGCACACACAAAAAAATTTATGGCTTGACCTAGGGTTTGGAGGAGAAATGAAAAGAAAATGAGAAAAGAGGCAAAATCATCTCTTTGTCTCTTCATATTTTGGGCCCTAACCCTAATTCTGAATTAGGGTTAGGGCATGCAAAATATGAGAGGGAAATTTTTATTTTTTATTTTATTTATTTTTTAAATAGTGGCTTTTTAGTGGGAAACTTTTCTCATTTTTTCTAAAAGGGAGTTTTGATTTGTGCTTTTTGTAAATTTTATTTCTTATTTGATTATAAAGTTGACTTAAGAATTTGTTGGTAGATATTTAAATTTTATTATTTTAACTTGTGTAATGCCATTTTAATTATGAGGGCCTTTATTAATTAAAATGATTTAAGTGAAATATGATTTAATTAACTAGGTTAAATATTAAATAGTTGATATGTTGCCTTTTAATTAGAAAGACTCTTAAATAACTACTCTATCTCATGTAAGAAGTGTTATTGTTTTAATATTATAAATATTATACCCAATAATATAACCGATTTAAAAGGGATAATATCAGATTGAAAACCTTAGTGAGATGTTATATTAGGAATTTAATTAGTTTAATCTAATGAAGATTTATCCTCAACATTAATTTGACTTTAGTCTCGTATTCAGTTTTCTAGCCTTGAAATTAAAATAGGCTAATTTAATATATAATTGAAATTAATTTAACCATCTATTAGAAAGGAAAAGAAATAAGATTGAACCCAATAATATTATTTTTATGAGACCAATATATGTGGCAAGTATATTGGCCATTATAAAAATAGTATTTTTGTGGAATCACTTGTATAGTCAAAAATATTATTATTATTATTATTATTTTAAATTAATTAGTACTAAGAATTGGTAAGATTAATTATGAGAATTATTATCATAGTTTAGGTTTAATAAATCTTTGAAAACACACTATTAGCCATAATTGAAAAGGTGTAAGTAAGTCCCTCTAGTAAACTTGTCTAACCAAAAATTATATTATTTTTTTTGGGATGAGGGATGTTGTCATAAGGACATGATCCCCCTTGACCCTACTAGTGTTCTCATTACTTGGAAACCTAGTAATCCTATAGGTAGTTGCAGATCTAACTTTACAGGCTTAGTAAACCCTTAACTAAGATCCTTTAAGACATTATTTTAATTTTTTTTTAAAAAATTGTTGCATTTTGGGCGCAAATTTTTGGGCATGACAATTTACTTCCACCAAAACACAAACAACACTTCTATCTAGACACACTCACTTGAATGATTTAAGACCTCACTTGACACTATCGGGAATCTTTGACAAAGTTGAGACACAACTTCATAGTTAACACAAGATGCAAAAAGTATTTTGCTAATGAATCAGAAGTACCTCCTAAATTGCTACATTTTCAAAAAGGGGAGACATCTCGCAATCCTCTATTTGACACAGACTCACCCGCACCAGAAATGAATGCTGCTAGGAATGAATGGGCTAATGCCTTCGAAGCATACAACCATGAGAAATATCAACAAGATTGAGATGATGCTAGCGGTGGAGAAGAAGAACCATGCATTGAAAACCCTTTTTTTGATTTATGAAGTGATGGAGACATTACCGAAGAAGAGTATAATAGACTCAAACAAAGTAGGAAGTTCCAAAGAACATTGGAAAAGATAATTGGTGAAGACAAAGAGAAATACTTTATCCATCTAGCATCCATTGGAGTAAAATTACCTAAATATTATGATGTTGAACAACTAAAGAAAAAGGAGGTATCAACTCCTATCTCTATTCTCGCCAAACAACTAACCTTGATGCAAACTGAACTTGCAAATCTCAAACAAGAGAAGTCTAAACCCAAGATAAAATACTCTTTGGACTCCATTTTTCCATTTCCTTTTAACAAGAGTATTAACATGGTTCCATTTCCTCCCAACATGGCAAGGAAAAAATATGAAAAGTATACGGGAGAGACTGACCCACATGACCATGTGAGAGAGTTTTGTGCTCTAAGAATAGAGTACATGCATGAACCTACATACCTAATGAGGCTATTTTTGGAAAGCCTAGGTGAAAATTCTATAGAGTGGTTCTCAAAACTCACACCTAAGGTAAAATAATTTTTGGAGTTAATTCAACGGTTTATCCAACATTACTCCTACAATATAAAGCTTGATGTAACTATGATGGATCTATGTAACACTAAAAAAAGAACCGATGAATCCTTTACACACTTTCTACAAAGGTGGAGGAAAATATTTGAAAGATATTCAAGAGATATTCCCGAATCAGAAAAGATGGAAATATTTGTTAATAACTTGATACCTGAGTTGAACTACACATTGCAAATGCAAGATTCTCCTAGCTTTGACAGGATGATCGAGAATGCCATCCGTATTGAAGAAGTCATGGTTAAAAAGGGAGAAATCACTCTCCAAAGTGATAAAAAACCTACCAACTCCAACAATAAACCTAAATGGTGGAAACAAAACAATTTTTTTGTTAATGATGGAGTAGTAGATATGTCTAATGCTAATCGTAAACCAACAGTGTTCAACCTGACAAATAGCATGCAAGAAAGTAAAGATGCCAAGGTAACAACCTCCATGCCTAAAGAAAACAATGAGAACAACAAGGGTCAACCATGGACTTCCAAACCTCAAAGAACATTCACTCCGTTGGGAGAACCTCTTGAGACTATTTTAAAGACACTCTTGGACAACAAAGTTCTCACAATCCTAGATTCAAAACCACGGGAACCAGAATTCAAACCAAGATGGTGGGATGACAATTCTTATTGTGTCTTCCAAAAAAACAAGGGACATAAGAATAGTAACTGTCTTAAACTCAAACATGTTATACAAGACCTTATTGAAGGAGGCAAGATCAAAGTGGAAGGGCACACCACTAATGAAGACCATATGACATTTAACAAGCCATTCCCTAATTATGAGAAAGGGGAAGCATCTAAAGAAAAAGGAAATGAAGTAAATTACACCTATTCCAATAATGATAATGTGATCAACATGCTAGATATTAAAATCAAATGAATTAATGTGTTCACTATCAAAGATGTTCAAGACACATCTTCCCAATCAAATGTGGTAACCCAAAGTCAAGCACAAGTCATAATCAAAGGACCTAATTCCTCATCAAAATCAACAACTTTCAAGGTACCTATTGTCATTATTCCTAAACTGGCAGTAGCAAGACAAACAGTTACTATTCCCACAATGAACTATAACTTGGTGGATCAATTACAACAAACTTAAATGCTCAAATTTCCATCTTTGAGCTACTTAAAATCTCCTCAGTGAATAGGGAAATCCTTAAACAAGCCCTGCATGTAACAAATGTGCCAAAGGAAATTGATGTAAAAAAATTCCAAGAAATGGTTAATCATGTCTCAACACCACATTACCTCTCTTTTTCAGAAGAAGATGATAAATCATTGACACATCCGCATAATCAACCCCTTCACATTGAAGTCCGAATTCATAAATCCTATGTTAGACATGTATTGATAGATGGAGGCACAGGGTTGAACATTTGTACTCTTAATCTAATCATGAAGTTGGGTCTCTTAGAACAAACCATTGATTCAAGAAGCAAAATCACTATCAAAGCTTATGATGAAGAAGAAAGATCCTCTAAAGGTGTCATTATTCTACCAATCAGAATAGGACCAGTTGAAAGAAATGTGATATGTCAAGTTCTAGATCTACCCTTGTCTTACAACATACTATTAGGGAGACCTTGGATCCATGAAATGCAATGAGTAGCATCTACTTACCACCAGTGTATCAAATTCCCACATAATGGGGTGGAAGTGACAATTCCTGCAGATGTCGGTTATACTTGCAACAATGTTAAACAAGATAGTATGGTACCTCACGACAAGAAATTTCCAAAAGAAATTATACATGAGACTACCAAAGACATGTTTATGAAAAGCTTTGGAAAGACCTTAAAACTTGAAGAAACTAGTATGGGAGAATACAAGCTAGACATGACCCCATCATTGACAGAACTTCCAGTGTCACCAAGATCCTATGGGAAACCTTCCCCATCTTTCACACCCACTACATCTAAAAAGCTAAAAATTCACAAAGCAATTGGTATTGTTAAAGCATCTACCTCTCAAGGGGATGATAGCAAAGAACCAGTAGTCTTGGTCTGGCTTTACCAAAGTGAACCAAAGAAAAATGAGGTAAAACATGTGGAAATATCCCCAGAGAAGTATGGTAAAGGATATGATCTTCTAAAAAAAATGGGATATAAAGGAAAAGAACCTTTAGGAAACAAAGGAAAAGGACTTATTGAACCTATACACATGGAATTCAGGGATACCAAAGATAAAATAGGACTAGGTTTCAATAATAAATCTGAAGGCCCTACTTCAAGAGATAGTCCAATATTTGATGAAGGTAGTGATGAAGAAAAAGAAACATAACTAGAATAATGGACCTATGAGAGATTATTACATATTGGTACAGAGTATCCTTAATATCAAGGAGAAAGATATGTACCAAGATTTGAGACAGCACAAGACACTCATATCCCTTTGTTAACACAAGCTACTATTCAAGAGGTAGAGAAAACAATAGAAGACCCTCCAGAGGTTCCATTAATAGAAACAACTACTGAAGACACACCCCAACCATAGAATTCACATCCTAATTAGGGGTAGTTGGTAACAATCAAACATATCCTAGATTTACCACACTTTGATCTACAAGGGGCTAATAGAGTACATCAGGTAACTATTACTAAATTCTTAAACAGGTCTAATGATGAAATAATAGACTCCCATGATTATGAGTGGGATGATCTATCTGTTGCCATAGAGGAAATTGAAATAGATGTGATTCACATGTTTGTAGCTCCATCATAATACAAAGAGAATTATAACACTACTCCTAACATTGTTGATGTTCCCAAAGTAGAGGAGTTATCCCTTCCCCAACTTATTGATGAAGAAACTAGTATTTTCCTAGGTCTCGAAGAAATTCAAAGGCTACAAGATAGGAGCCTCCTTCTACGAAGAGATGAAGATGAAAGTTCCACTTATGAGTCACTAGAATTCGGTCCACATATAAATAACAATGACTTCAATAATGATGATCTGACTCTTATTGATCTAAACATTGAAGAGATAGAATTAATAGAACATGTCATATCAGTTAATAGTCTTAACGTTGAGGCAATTCTGTCCTTACCAAAATCTGACTCCTTGTCTTTAATAAACCCATACCTAATTTATTGGACTAATACTAATCCTACTCCTATCCTAGACCTCCCTAATGACTACACTTTGGCTTACTACCTAAATGATTGTGAACCTTACCCTTCTTCCACCAATGCAAAGAGCATGAACCTGTCACAGGAGGATATCAATTTTCTCAGTCACAAATTGAAAAATAAAAAGAAGAAAAGATCTGGTAGTGAAAACCACGTTGTGGCAGTGTCAGATTCTAAAATAGTAAAAACAAAAGATGTATCTAGTTCTTGATATCATCCTTGAGCACTTTCAAGAAAGATCTTCAATTTTGATAGAACCAACACAACCAGTTAACTTGAGCACAACTGAAGGTCCTCAAATTTTTCACCTAGCACAATCTTTGTCAGATGAGGAGAAGATACAATTCACTAAGTTCTTGAAAGAGAAAAAAGATCAACTTTGCATGGTCTTATACAGATATGCCTGGACTAGATCCTGAATTAATAATACACCATTTATCTATAGCTCCTGGGATCAAACCCATGAAATACAAATGAAGAAAGATGCATCCTCATGTTGCATTACTAGTAAAAGTAGAGTTAGAAAAATTATTGAAAGTTGGGTTCATCAGAGTCATTGCTTACGCAGGATGGATTTCTAATGTGGTCCCAGTATCTAAATCAGATAAATCTATCAAGATCTATACAAACTTTAGAGACTTAAACAAAGTATGTCCTAAAGATGAATTTTCACTACCAAACATTGATATGATCATAAATCTAACATCAGGATATCAAATGTACTCATTAATGGATGGTTTCTTAGGCTATAGCTAGATTAAAATTTCTCCTGAAGATCAAGAGAAAACCGCATTCACATGCGCATGGGGAACCTTTTGCTAGAACTTTATGTTATTTGGGTTAAAGAATGTAGGTGCTATGTACCAAAGAGCTATGACTACTATATTCCATGATATGATGCATAAAGACATGGAAGATTACATAGATGATACCTTAGCTAAATCAAAAGAAATGACTAATCATATTAAAGACTTGTAGAAGATATTAGATCACATGGAGAAATTTCAACTCAGGATCAATCCAAACAAATGTGTCTTTAAATTCCAATCAGGAAAGCTCTTAGGGTTTATTGTTTCAACAAAGGGAATAGAGGTAGACCCTAAAAAATTTAAAGCTATACTAGAAATGACTCCTCCACACAACATTAGTCAAATGAGGACATTACAAGGGATATTCCACTTAATAAAGAGGTTCATGTCACAACTTGCAGATAGAGCACAACCCTTTACCAAATTGCTTCATAAAGGTGTCACCTTCAAATGGGATAAACATTGTAATACCCACTCATATTTTTCTTTTAGTTTATGGTGTCATACTCTTTTAGGCAATTATTTCAGCTGGTTGGCTGAATTCTTTTAGGCTACGTTTCATGTGATTTGTTATTGTTTCATTTGATGGTGCTTCAAGATTATGATGTTATGGATTTATCATATGCATAGATAGATGTGATGATATTATCATGATGATTATATATGTTGATTTTAGGTTATGATGTACTTACCCCATACTTGCATGTGTATGTTCATCTTATATGTTGATGTACTTGTTGATGTGTTGTTGTGGTAGAGGATGAAGACATAGTTACTTGCTTTGTGAGATCCACATGTTCGACTGATCCCTATCATTGTTTGCGATATTATGCTGTATGTACATGCATGTTCTTTTGATGACAAGATTGCAGGTACATGGCATCGTCTTCCCTGAATTGGCAGGAGTGAGCGTGCCCATATATTCATCTCAATGATAAAGAGGGGAGGTAACATATAGATCCAAAATCCTAAACAAATCCTTTTATCCTAAGTATTGGACGAGTATTAGTTAGACTACCCTACCCGGATTTGTTTAGTTGACTCAAATTCGTGGATCCTATATGGTTATGTGTTTGGGTTGATTTTGAGTGTTTTCAGCTGAGTGTTGTGATATTGTGTGATTTATCTTGTATTTGTGAAATTGATTATTATTGAAATTAATTATTAAATATAGAGTACTTAATTAATTGAAAATTAATTAAATATCTATGTTTAATTAGAAAATTAATTATAATGTAATTATTGAATATTAGAATTTAATTAAGTATTTAAATTAGAAATTAAATTATATTATCTTTTATGCATTATTAAATAATTAAATATTTAATTGTATGGATAAGTGTGCTTTATATATTTAATCTATTTAATATATATATTAATTAATTATTTGTGCAAGTTAATTACTGAAAATGAGTTTGAATTCAAAATGCAACTTGGTTTAATTAGTCAAAGTTGAGTTGTTCAAGTAAATAGATAATTTAATTAATAAATATTATTTACTTTCAATTTTGAGTTGAGTCCTTTTAAGGGTTAACTGGTGTGTTGTCATGAGGGTTTGCATAATTTAGGGAAGTTGATTCTCTTAAGGAGAATTCTCCTTTCATTCTCTGATAACAGGTTTTTGGTGAAGGTAATTTTGGGGGGAAGAAAATTTTTGGAGGGCATTTGTGTGTGTTCTTGTTGTCTTTCAATTTTGTAAATTTTTGTGTGTGCTTGGAGGCTTGAGGATTTGTGGAGATCTTGGCTTGGGAGGCTTCGTGGTTCCAGATCTACATTCAAAATTGGATTCGGAGGCTTCGATATTCTCCATCTTCACACAAAACTCCTTTGTCAAATTTTTGGTAGATTTGACGTATGGTTTGATAAAAACCTCTTTTGTAAATTCAATTTGTGAATTTTGTGCTTTCTATGTGTTTGAGGTCATTTACATTTCCATAATTAGGTTTATTTACATTTTTTTCCTTAAAAGAGTATTTTAGAAAACCCTAGATCTAAGTTTTTTAGAAAATATGTAAACATGGCACAGTAGGGTTATGCTGCCAAAATTTGGAGGAAAAATATGCATGGGAAGACCTATTTATTGAGAAAATTAAACCTCCTATTGTTTAGACTATAGTAGAAAAATAAATTTTAGAATAGGAATCAATTCTCTTTCAAAAAAATTTAATTAGTTGAAAAAAAATCAACTCTCTGGAAAAAAATATAGTCCTAAATTAATTCACCAGTTAAAAGAAGGAAATTTACCTAGAAAGGACAAATAGAAAAAGACAAAATTGCATGAGGAAAAAAAATAAAAAAATAGAAGGGCTTACCTTTTTCCATTTTTGGAAATTTTTGAAATAAAAAATAAATATACTTTTTGGAAAAAAAATGAAACTTTTAGTTTGAAGAAAAAAAATTTAAACAAAAAAAAAAATAATAATATTATGTTGGGGGGGGGGGAGGGGGGNTTTAGTTTGAAGAAAAAAAATTTAAACAAAAAAAAAAATAATAATATTATGTTGGGGGGGGGGGAGGGTGGTGGGCTCCACCCACCAGCCCCCACCCGCTGCATAGAGCAGCCGGTAGTGCTCGGTAGTCCCGGACTGCTTTGACAATTGAGCTGCTACGGTGGTAGACCCGAACTGTCTCGGCAGTCAGGCAGCCGGCAGCCAGCGGGGCCCTCGACTATAGTGCGGAGAGATTCGGGAGTGGGGGCCACGGGGGACCCGCTCCCCCAAATGAAATTTGATTTTTAATTTGTTTTTAATTTATTTTAAATTTAGTTTTTAGTTTTTAAATAGTATAAAATTTATTATTAATATATGTTTTATTAATATTTTTATTAATGTGTTTTTATTATTATTTATTTTAATATGTTTATTGTTAAATTTAATTAATATGTAATTATTAATTTTAATTAATATGTATTATTGTTACTATTTATAGATATGTAAGGTTTAATTAAAATTAATTAATGTTAATTTTAATTAGTAAATCTCAATTAATTTAGAGACATTAGGTTTAGTTAAATTAATTTAATTAATTTAATAATTATTTTAATTAGTTTATTTAAATACTAGAGATAGTTGTGAATAAATTTAATTTAAATGATATTATTTATTTTAGATTAAGATATAAACCTAGATTGATTAATGGATTTTATAAATGGGTTTGATTTATGCAAATGGGATTTAATTGATTTAAATTATATGCATGTAATAGTCTTTTCGTTGTTCCTTTGAGATTGTTAAGGGTGAAATTTTAAATGGAATAAACTGGTTAACTTAGTTTAACTAATGAACCCTAGTTTTTAGAAGACTATTACTTTGCAAGTGGAATGGTGATTGTCTTTATATTGTGTATGTGTAATGAGATAATATTGTTTCATTCCTTATGTATTTATTTCCATACATCAAGTTTCTGGGTTTTAGATTGCCTAGTATGTATATAGAGGCTGGGGGGTGTTTTGCATTTCTATTAATGATATGGTGTGTGTGTTTCATGTAATTACCCTAAATTGACCATGTAAACCCTTTTGATTATACTATCTGCATGTGTACCTCTTTGTGACCATTCCTGTTAAGTATGGATACTGGATTGGGTATACTTGGGTTTTGACCTATGCTAAATCTGTGTAGAATTTGTGAGCCTAGGGTTGGTTACCTGGATGTGTAGTAGGGGGTGGCTTGCAATAAGTTCTATGTCCGTAAGTGACTACTTGGATTTCTTATTGTAAGTTTACTTAATAAGTGATAATTAAATGCATAACTGAGAGATCTTAAAATAAACTAATAAGATGTGTCCTCACCCATGCTTGAGTGCTAGTATAGACTAAGATGGAGGATGAGAAGATGTTAGTCACCTCGAGGGTTATCTGGCATAGTTAGTGGCCTTATCAGTTTGAGAGGTCATTGGTGCCATGTATGGTCACTTAAGTGTCAGAATTCATTGGGAGTGATAGGATAAAACTTAAGGGTTAGACATGCATGATGACACCTTCCTTTACACAGTCTAGATTTCCTACAGTTTTCAGTTGCCTCTGGATTAGTGAGTCTCACCTTTTATGATGTATAGTACACCTGGATTAGAGAGCTATCAAGATCCCTTTCTTAGCAGTTATATCCTTATTAGTTTTGGATATCTGAGTGGGGTCTATGGTTATCTCCTCAACACAGTGGGGTGGACCTTTTTGGTTCCACACAGACGGGTGGTAGTGATTCTTTACCTATTGAGATTTGACATCCTTGTACCAAGTACTTGATGGTTCTTTGCAGATGAGCTCTTAATGTTCTTCATCATTATGATTATGTACTTATCATTCATATTTTAAATCTTGTATTAGAGTATTGCATGTGATACCTAAAATAGATATTGTATATTAAGTAGATTAGAGTGATTACCACATACCCTGCGACATGTGCAGTGGATGTGAGTTTATGGTGGTTTCATGGTTATCAATGAGGTTTGTAATTATGGTTTTGTAAGTTGTATTTGTTATATCTATTCAAATGGAATCGTTTGTTATATTGTTAGTTGTGTTTTACTTTAATTAATTCAACATCATGGAACCTCCGAGTCATGTAATATATGTGAGTGTATAACATGTGTATAAATGGTATTTGCTTCCACATTAATGTATGTATCTTTATGTAAACTTTAGAAAAAAAAATTATTCAGTAAACATAGTATCATGTTCTAGGTTAATCTCTCTTGGGTTCCCTGGCGGGGCGTTACATTTTGTATTAGAGCCCTAGTTTCTACACTGGGAATTCTGGGGATTGTATGCTCATTAGGTTGTGTCTAGCTTAAAATTAAAACTAAAACATAGACATACAACATATTTTTTCTCAGATTATTGCTTTATGGTTATTGTTAATTCTTTAGTTTATGATTCGAGCTATGTGGTGAGTTTTGTATCTATCTCTGTTTGTTTCAGGAATCATGCTTGAAACAAGAGCCGCTAGAGGCTATGGCAAAGGTGGGTCTAGTGCCTGTGGGAGAGGTAGGAATTCTATCCCCTACATGAGTGTTAGGTAGGAGGTTAGTTAGCATTAGGATAGAGATGATCAGAGTTGAGAGAGTCAGGATGAGTCTGGGGGACTTGATACTAGATAGATGCTTCAGGCTATCCTGAATCATCTTGGTCCTGAGAGAGTCAGAGATGATTAGGATGTATCCCATCCCTCTCATATAGAGGAGAGATAGAGGGAGAGGTCTATGATCCCTCATAAAAGGACTATTACAATGGACCCTGAGGTGGTTGCAGCAAACCACATGAGGGACCTGACAAGAGGGAAGCCTATTCCTTTTGATGGACAGGGATCTATTTTGGAGGCTGAGACTTGGCTCATAGCCTTAGATAGGGTGTTCACATGCACCCCTTTGGTAGAAATACTAAAGTGAGATATGTTATGATGTAGTTGTCACACTTTGCAGCTATCTGGTGGAAGATCGAGGAGGATAAGCTAGGTCTTCATATGGACACTATTACATGGGAACTCTTTCTTGAGAACTTTAGAGAGAGATTCCTTTATGATTAGTGGAGGCAGCAGAGGTCCAATGAGTTCCATAACCTGAGGCAGTTGACATTGACTATTGAGAAGTATGAGTGTCATTTTTATGAGCTCAAATAGTATGTAGGATATAGTCAGGACTCCACACTTATGATACAACACTTTATGTGAGGGCTTAGTGCCTGCATTGTGGGGGACATAAAGCTCTTTGAGTCTACTACCCTACGAGTCATGGTTACTAAAGCCACTCTTGCAAAGGCTAACTTGGCCTTAGGCCATGGAGGTCAACAGGGTGACCAGTCTGGTGGTGCATCTGGATTAGGCTATAGAGGTAACCAATCATAGGGTGTTGGGAACTTCAAGAAGCCATCCAACTATTACAGAGGCAACCAGAATCAGAGTCAGAATCAGCAGTAGCATCAGAAGGCTGCACCTCCTACCTAGAGTGGTAAGAGAATCAGGAGTGGATAGCACTTTAGGCGTAATCACTCCAACCATCTATCACATAGTGCACAACCTAGTGTGAGCAAAGGGAGTGTCTTACAGTCGAGTGTGCCCTCCAATGGGAGAGGAAATTTTAGAGGGACTGGATGTTTCACTTGTGGTCAGTTTGGCCACATTGCAGTGAATTTTCCTCAGAGGGCACCTCAGTACTCCATATAGAGGCCAACAACCTCAGAGCCTACAATGGGAGGGGGATCAAATAGAGTATTTGTAGCCTTGGATCACAGATAGGTAGAGCATCAGGGGACAGTTATTGAGACCTCAGGTACTATTCGAGGTACCTCTATTTCTGTATTGTTTGATTTAGGAGTGACTGATTCTTTTATATCACCTTTCCTTGTTGAGAGTTGTGGGATAGTGGCTACAAAGAAAGAGTTAGGTTGGAAAGTAGAACTAGCCTCAGGGGATAAGGTAGCTACAGATTCCTTGGTTCGTAATTATGAACTGAACCTAAGGAAGTTCATTACCTCAGTTGACCTTTGTGTGATTCCTTTGGGATCATATGGGGTTGTCTTAGGAATGGATTGGTTGGGAGCTCATGGAGCTAATATTGATTTTAGATGGAAGAACATCATTTGTAAGGATGATGGTGGTAAGGAGTGTCAGATTATGGGGATTCCACGACCCATATCCCTTCGCATGATATCTTCTATGCAACTGAAGTGGTGTATGAGAAGGGGTTGTTAGATGTTTGCAGTATCTATGTATGAGATAGATGGAATGCATATTGAAGTCAAGACAATGGATCATCTTATATTATAGGAGTTCATTGATGTATTCCCTAGTGAGATCCTAGGTATGCCACCAAAGCGTGACATAGACTTCCGCATAGAGCTTGTGCCAGAAGAAGAGCCTATTTCTAGAGCTCTAGATCGGATGACCACTCACAAGTTGAGTGAGTTGAAACTGTAATTAGAGGAGTTGTTGGAAAAGGAGAGCATTCACCCTAGTGTTTCTCCTTGGGGATCACTTGTCCTCTTCATCAAGAAGAAGGATGGATCATTACGCTTGTACATCGTCTATAGATAGTTGAACAAGGTAACGATCAAAAACATGTATCCATTACCATGCATTGATGACCTATTTGATCAGATCAAGGGAGCCAAGGTGTTCTCTAAAATTTATCTTAAATTAGGATACCACCAATTGCGGATTGAGGATGCAGATATCCACAATACTGCATTTTGTACATGCTATGGACACTACGAGTTTTTAGTGGTTCCTTTTGGGTTGACGATGCTCTATCAGTATTCATGTGCTTTATTAATGGAGTATTTTGAGTATACCTTGATTTATTTGTGATCATCTTCTTGGATGACATACTAATTTATTCTAGAGCCATGGAAGAGAATGAAGAGCATCTTTGGCAGGTTTTGTAGTGCCTTAGGAAAAATCAGCTTTATGCAAATCCTGCTAAGTGTGATTTCTTCTAGTCAGAGGTACAGTATCTTGGTCATGTTATTTATGGAGAAGGTATCTCAGTAGATCCTTCAAATATTCAGGCTATTATGGAGTGGCCAACCCCCACTAATGTGTCTGAGGTATGTAGCTTCATGGGACTTGCAGGATACTACTACAGGTTTGTGAATAACTTCTCTAGAGTGGCACATCCTACTACTTCTCTTCGGCGGAAAGGGAAGAAAATTGTTTGGACAGAGAAGTGTGAGGAGGATTTTCAGAGCCTTAAGGGGTACTTGACTAGTGCACCTATCCTAGCTCTACCTGACCTAGTGGAAGATTTTTTGGTGTGTGTTGATGCATCATTAGAGGGGATTGGATCAGTCCTTATGTAGGATGGACGAGTGATTGCCTATGATTCTTGCAAACTCAAGGATCATGAGCTTAATTACCCAACATATGATCTTGAGTTAGCTGCAGTTGTCCATGCATTGGTATGATGGAGACACTTTCTATTGGGACATTGGTTTGAGCTTCATAGTGATCACCGTAGCCTTTAGTACATCTTTACTCAACCTAATCTGAATGCTAGATAGAGAAGGTGGATGGAGTTTCTTTGCGAATATAAATTTGAGATAAAGTATATTCAGGGCAAGGAGAATGTAGTTGCAAATGTATTGAGTTGCAAGCAATAGGCCATTCTCGCATTGACTCTTAGTGTGGACTTGAGGAGTAGGATTCTCCAGTCACTTCCTAGAGATACCTTGTATCAGGAGGTGAAGGAAGAGATAGAGTCAGGGAGACCATTGGAGGGAAGATTCTCAGGTTATGTTTTGGAGTCAGATGGTCTATTGCATCATATGAGCTGGATCTATGTACCACCAATGGATGATTTGCGTACATTAGTGTTATCGGAGGCTTTTTGTGCACTCTATTCAGCACATTGAGGTGTCAAGAAGATGCACACAGATATTTGACATCTCTACCATTGGGCTGGTATGAAGCGAGATATTGCAGACTTTGTGGCTAGATGCTTAGAGTGTTAGAGGGCTAGGGAAGATCATCAGCATCCAGCAGGACTTCTTCAGCCAAATCTCATTCCATCTTGGAAGTGGGATATCATTTCTATGGATTTTATAGTTGGACTGCATTTGACTCCTCGTAGACATCATGCTATCATGGTGAATATTGATCGGTTAACTAAGGTGCTCATTTCTCCCCTATGAGATCATCTTATACAACAAATTTTGTAGCCTGAGTCTTCATACAGGATATCATGAGACTACATAGTATTCCTCTCTGGATTATATCAGAATGAGATCCTGTATTTACCTAAGCTTTTTAAACATCATTACAACATGATCTTGGTGCTCAGCTGAATTTCAGTTTAGCGTACCATCCTAAGACTAATAGATAGACAGAGTGGGTGAACCAGGTCCTTGAGGACATGTTGAGGATGCATGTCATGGATAGACATACTCACTAGGAGGAGTACTTGTACCTAGTGGAGTTTGTGTATAATAATGGATATCATAGCTCTATTGGCATGTCACCTTTTTTGGCATTGTATGGCCATCCTTGTCGTACACCTTTGAGCTGGGATAGATTGGAGGACCATATTCTTGTTGTTCTAGAGATGCTTCGGGACATGGAGTAGCAGGTAGTGTGGATATGTGATAATTTAGTTACTACATAGGATAGACAGAAGAAATATGTAGATTCTCACAGGATGGATAGACAATTTGCAGTTGGAGATAGAGTGTTCTTAAGAGTGCACCCACAGAACAGTTTGATATGTTATGGAAAGGGTTTGAAGTTGGCACCTCACTTAGTGGGATCATTTGAGATCCTAGAGAGGATAGGACCAGTTGCTTACCGTCTTACTTTGCCACCTAGCCTATCGTTCATCCATGATGTTTTCCATGTTTTAGTTCTTAGGAGATATATTTCTGACATTATGCATGTTCTTGATTGGAATACATTATAGGTCAGGGATGGGCAGCTGGCTTTGGAGCCAATACATATTTTGGAGCAGCGGAGTGTGACTCTCAGGGGTCACACCAATAGAGCAGGTAACAGTCCAATGGGACCCAAATGACGAGTCTTCAGTGACATGGGAGGATGTAGCTAGATTATGGGATTTACATCCCTACTTGTTTATGGGCTTCTAGGAGTAATCCTAATCCTAGGGGGTGGATGTAATACCCACTCATATTTTTATTTTAGTTTATGGTGTTGTACTCTTTTAGGTAGTTATTTCAATTGATTGGTCAAATTCTTTTAGGCTACATTTCATGTGAGCTGTTATTGTTTCATTTGATGGTGATTCAGGATTATGATGTTATGAATTTATCATATGCATAGATAGATGTGATGATATTATCATGATGATTATTATATGTTTATTTTAGGTTATGATGTACTTACCCCATACTTGCATTTGTATGGTCATCTTATATGTTTATGTACTTGTTGATGTGTTGTTGTGGTAGAGGATGGAGTTGTTACTTGTTTTGCGAGATCCACACGTTCAATCGATCCCTATCATTATTTGCAATATTATATTGTATGTACATGCATGTTCTTTTGATGACAAGATTGCAGGTACATGGCATTATCTTCCCTAAATTGGAAGGAGTGAGCGTGCCCATATATTCATCTCAATGGTAAAGAGGGGAGGTGACATACAGATCCAAAACCCTAACCTAATCCTATTGTCCTAAGTATTGGACGAGTATTAGTTAGACTACCCTACCAGGATTTGTCTAGTTGACGTAAATCCATGGATCCTATCTGGTTATGTGTTTGGATTGATTTTGAGTGTTTTCAGTTGAGTGTTGTGATATTGTGTGATTTATCATGTATTTGTGAAATTGATTATTATTGAAATTAATTATTAAATATAGAGTATTTAATTAATTGAAAATTAATTAAATATCTATGTTTAATTTGAAAATTAATTATAATGCAATTATTGAATATTGGAATTTAATTGAATATTTAAATTGGAAATTGAATTATATTAGCTTTTATACATTATTAAATAATTAAATATTTAATTGTATGGATAAGTGTGCTTTAAATATTTAATCTATTTAATATGTATTTAAATTAATTATTTGTGCAAGTTAATTATTAACAATGAGTTTAAATTCATAATGCAACTTGGTTTAATTAGTCAAAGTTGAGTTGTGCAAGTAAATAGATATTTTAATTAATAAATATTATTTACTTTCAATTTTGAGTTGAGTCATTTTAGGGGTTAATTGGTGTGTTTTCATGAGGGTTTGAATAATTTGGGTAAGTCGATTCTCTTTAGGATAATTCTCCTCTCATTCTCTGATAACAGGTTTTTGGTGAAGGCAATTTTGGCAGGGAGAAGAATTTTGGAGAGCATTTGTGTGTGTTCTTGTTGTCTTTCAATTTTGTAAATTTTTGTGTGTGCTTGGAGGCTAGAGGATTTGTGGAGATCTTGGCTTGGGAGGCTTCGTGGTTCCAAATCTACATTCAAAATTGGATTCAGAGGCTTCAGGATTCTCCATCTTCTCACAAAACTCCTTTGTCAAATTTTCGGTGGATTTGAAGTAGGGTTTGATAAAAAATTCTTTTATAAAATCAATTTGTGAATTTTGTGCTTTCTATGTGTTTGAGATCATTTACATTTCCATAGTTAGGTTTATTTACTTTTTTTTCGTAAAAGGGTATTTTAGAAAACCCTAATTCTAAGTTTTTTAGAAAATATGTAAACATGGCACAGTAGGGTTATGTTGCCAAAATTTGGAGAAAAAATATGCATGGGAAGACCTATTTATTGAAAAAATTAAACCTCCTATAGTTTAGACTATAGTAGAAAAATAAATTTTAGAATAGGAATCTATTCTCTTTCAAAAAAATTTAATTAGTTGAAAAAAAATCAACTCTCTGAAAAAAAATACAGTCCTAAATTAATTCACCAGTCAAAAAAAAGAAATTTACCCAGAAAGGACAAATAAAAAAAGATGAAATTGCATGAGGAAAAAAATTAAAAAAATAAAAGAGGTTACCTTTTTCCATTTTCGGAAATTTTAGAAATAAAAAAAAAAATACTTTTTGGAAAAAAATGAAACTTTTCGTTTGAAGAAATTTTTTAAAAAATAAATAATAATAATATTATGCTAGGGGGGCGGGGGGCTCCACCCACCAACCCCCACTTGTTGCATAGAGCAGCCGGTACTGCTTGACAGTCCCGGACTGCTTTGACAGTCGGGCTGCTACGATAGACCCGGACTATCTCGGTAGTCAGGCTGCTAGCAGCCAACAGGGCCCTCGGCCGTAGTGCGGGGAGATTGAGGAGTGGGGGCCGTAGCGGACCCGCTCCCTCAAACGAAATTTGATTTTTAATTTTCTTTTAAGTTATTTTAAATTTCATTTTTAGTTTTTAAATAATATAAAATTTTTTATTAATAAAATTTATTAATATATGTTTTATTAATATTTTTTATTAATGTGTTTTTATTATTATTTATTTTAATATGTTTATTGTTAAATTTAATTAATATGTAATTATTAATTTTAATTAATATGTATTATTATTAATTTTTATAGATATGTAAGGTTTAATTAAAATTAATTAATGTTAATTTTTATTAGTAAATCTCAATTAATTTATACATATTAGGTTTAGTTAAATTAAATTAATTAATTTAATGATTATTTTAATTAGTTTATTTAAATACTAGAGATAGTTTTGAATAAATTTAATTTAAATGATATTATTTATTTTAGATTAAGTTATAAACCTAGATTGATTAATGGGTTTAATTTATGCAAAAGGAATTTAATTGATTTAAATTATATGCATGTAATAGTCTTTTCATTGTTCCTTTGAGACTGTTAGGGGTGAAATTTTAGATGGAATAAACTAGTTAACTTAGTTTAACTAATGAACCCTAGTTTTTAGAAGACTATTACTTTGAAAGTGGAATGGTGATTGTCTTTACACTGTGTATATGTAATGAGATATTGTTGTTTCCATCCTTATGTATTTGTTTCCATACATCGGGTTTCTGGGTTTTAGATTGCCTAGTATGTATACAGAGGTTGGGGGGGTGTTTTGCATTTTTGTTTATGATATGGTGTGTGTGTTTCATGTAATTACCCTAAACTGACCATGTAAACCCTTTTGATTATACTATCTACATATGTAGCTCTTTGTGACCGTTCCTATTATGTATGGATACTGGATTGGGTATACTTGGGTTTTGACCTATCCTAGATCTGTGTAGGATATGTGAGCCTAGGGTAAGTTACCTAGATGTGTAGTAGGGGTGGCTTGCAATAAGTTCTGTATTCGTAAGCGACTACATGGATTGCTTATTGTCAATATACTTAATAAGTGATAATTAAATGCATAACTGAGAGATCTTAAAGTGAACTAATAAGATATGTCCTCACCCATGCTTGAGTGCTAGTATAGACTAAGATGGAGGATGAGAAGATGCTATTCACCTCGAGGGGTATCTGGCATAGTTAGTGGCCTTGTCAATTTGAGAGGTCATTGGCACCATGTATGGTCACTTAAGTGCCAGAATCCATTGAGATTGCTAGGACAAAACTTAAGGGTTAGACGTGTATGATGACACCTTCCTTTACACAGTCTATATTTCCTATAGTTGTCAGTTGCCTCTAGATTAGTGAGTCTTACCTTTTATGATGTATAGTACACTTAGATTAGAGAGCTATCAGGATCCCTTTCTTAGCGGTTATTTCCTTATTGGTTTTGGATATCCGAGTGGGGTCTATGGTTATTTCCTCAGCATGATGGGGTGAACCTTTGTGGTTCCACACGGATGGGTGGTAGTGATTCTTTACCCATTGAGATTTGACATCCTTATACTAGGTGCTTGATGGTTCTTTGCATATGAGCTCTTTATGTTCTTCATTATTATGATTATGTACTTATCATTCATATTGTAAATCTTGTATTAGAATATCACATGTGACACCTAAACTAGATATTGTATTTTAAGTAGATTAGAGTGATTACCACATACCCTACGACATGTGCAGTGGTTGTGACCTTATGATTATCCATGAGGTTTGTAATTATGGTTTTGTAAGTTGTATTTGTTATATCTATTCAAATGAAATCTTTTTTATATTGTTAGTTGTGTTTTACTTTAAGTAATTCAACGTCATGGAACCCTTGAGTCATGTAATCTATGTGAGTGTATGACATGTGTATAAATGGTGTTTGCTTCCGCATTAATGTATGTCTCTTTATGTAAACTTTAGAAAAAAAAGTTATTCAGTAAACATAGTATCATGTTCTAGGTTAATCTCTCTTGGGTTACCAGGCGGGGCATTACAAACATTGTGAAAATAACTTGAAAGAATTAAAAAAGTACCTGGCTACTCCTATTCTTATGGCACCCATTCATGGAAAGTTATTACTCCTATATATTTCAGCTACAGTTACATCACTCAGGGTATTTTTGGCACAAGAGGATGAATCTAAAAAGGAAAGAGAAATCTACTATCAGTAAAACACTAGTATCTTATGAACTCAATTACAGCATAATTGAAAAAGCTTTCTTAGCAGTTGTCTTCGCATCACAGAAATCAAGACATTATATGCTATCACATACAGTAAGGCTCATTGAAAATATTGATCCTTTGAAGTACCTCCTAAGAAAGACAACATTAATAGGATGACTGGAAAAGTGGGTCCTGATTCTGAGAGAATTTGACATTGAGTACATGGATAGAAGGGTTATTAAAGGATAATTCCTCACCAATCAATTAGCTGATTTACCACTCCACGATGATGAACCTTTGAGAATTGAGTTCCCTGATGAAATAATTATGCATCTAACTGAGTATCTATGGAAGATGTACTTTGATGGTTCTTTCACGCAACAAGGCTTTGGATTAGGGGTTCTATTCATAACTCCTCAAGGCTACAAAATACCCAAGTCCTACAAATTAATGTTTCCATGCACAAATAACATTTCTGAATATGAAGCATTGGTAAATGGTCTTAAAATTGCTATGGAATGGAAAATTGTAGAGTGACATGTGTATGGTGACTCCCAACTCATTATCAATCAAGTAAATGGATATTATCATACCAAAGATGAGAATTTGATGCCCTACAAGTAACTGGTAGATGACTTAAAGAAGTACTTCATCTTTGTCACATTCCAGCAAGTCCCCAGAATAGAAAATAAAGTTGCAGATGCTATGGCTACATTGGCATCCATGTTACAATTGGAGGAACATCAATTCTCCTATGACTTCTTGGTGGAAGAATTATCCTACCCAGCCTTTGATACACCTAAATATCAAGTAATTTATTCTTTGAACACCCAAGACCAATCTCGGTATGCTTAAATCATTGCTTACCTAACTGACCAAACCATACCTAATGATCTATCTAGAAATGAAAAAGAGCCTTAATTAGGAAAAAATCATGTTATGTCCTCATTACTAATAACTTATATAGATGAGGTCTCAATGGTACACTTCTTAAATGTTTAGAACATGAAGAGTCAGATCGCACATTAAAAGAAGTCCACGAAGGTATATGTGGATCACACTCAAATGGCTTTTCACTAGCTAAGAAACTGCTCAGAGTAGGCTATTATTGGCCCACGATGGAAAAAGATGCTATTCAATTTTCAAACACATGTCATAAATTCCAAACACATGGAAATCTTATCCATGCTCCTGCTAGTTAACTCATACCATTCATAATACATTATCCATTTCAACAATGGGCCTTTGATTTGGTTGGACAAATATATCCTAATTCTTCAAGTGGACACAAATACATCATTACAGCCACTGAGTATTTCATGAAGTGGGCCAAAGCCATGCTGGTGATCAAAACCACTAGAAATAGGTGGATATGTTCATCTTGAAATACATTATTTGTAGATATGGGATACCCTCTTCAATTATAACAGAAAATGGTGGCCAATTTAAAAACTAAGACATCGAAGACCTTTGCACACAGTTTTACATTATTCAACATTGTTCCTCAATCTATAATCCTCAAGGTAATGGACAGGCTGAGGCATCTAACAAGAATATTCTCAAGATCCTACATAGAACTGTGAGTAAGTCTGGCAGGGACTAAGATTTACAATTAAATCTGTCACTTTGGGAATATAGAACAAGCATCAGAACACTAATGGGAGCCACACCATTTTCCTTAGTCTATGGCATAGAAGAAGTACTACCTATTGAGGTTTAAATCCCATCTTTGTGGGTATCTCTCTGAGATCTTGTTACTGATGAACAATACCGCATTGATAGGATAAATTCTTTAGACTTACTTGATGAGTACAGGCAAAGAGTGTTTGATCATCTGAAAGTCTACCAAACACACATGTCAAAAGGATACAATAAAATGGTCAAACCATGACACTTTCAAGTGGGGGATCTCATTCTAAAAGAGAATCCAAAGAACTAGCCTAACAGAGAATAGAAAGGAAAGTTTGAACCAAATTGGCTGGGACCCTATATCATTACTGCAAATTTTGGGACTAGATCTTATCAGCTAGCTACACCTGAGGGAGATGTTCTCATATATCCCATTAATACTCTACATTTGAAGTGGTTATATGCTTGATGTCTAGCTATCAGAGCCTATGCAGTGGAAATCTCAAAAAATACCCAAAAAAAAAATTAGAAAATTGATCCTGAAGAAATTCAAAAACAGTGGAAAAATTCTTGACAAAAGGTATCCTTGGTGAAAATCTGGCAAACAGGTGCCTTGATACTGCAAAAACATAAATAATAAAAAATAGCAAAAAATTTGAAAAAGAGAAAAGTGCCTTGATGATAGCTTGGAAAATAGGCATGTTGGTAGCAAAAATAAGAAGCTTTGCTGAGTGGTGAAAACCTAGTAAACAAGTGTCACTCAAACTCTGTTCTCTATCTATCAATACACTGACAACCCTAAAACTTCATATATCGCACCTATGTTATTTGGTGACTCTGATTCCTTGCAAATATCCTATCCTTGCTTAGGATTTGTCTACATTTTCATCTTAGGAATAGTCATTCTGCAATGGGGGCATAGTTGCTAGCTTGGTCAGTTCACATCTACTAGGTTGTCCTAAGCGTCTTGTCTAGGATGATTCGCTTCTCCAAACATTGTAACAAACATCAAACCAGTGTTTCTCAACACTTGACATCTAGGAACTTACAATGAACTAGTGTTTTTCAACACTTTACACAATGTTTCTAAGACATTACATGGATTGCAATTACTGACACGATTACTTTCGCATGCACTCAGATAGGAAAACATATTACTTACATTTCACATTCTGATTGATGAAACTCTATTGCATTTGAAAAATGAATCAATAGTATCTCTCAAATACTACTTAAGCACACAGTTTGATCTTGGCTTGGTTATAATTCTTTTATGTTCCCATGATGTTTCATACTAGGGGCATCTAAGCGATTATAAATTTTCTTGGGTTGATTCTCAATTGGTGATTGTTATGTCTTTTGAGTTACTCCATGACATCTATTCAAAGACATAGAGTTGCAAGGAAAGGGGGCATAAAATTTTCTTAGTTTTCTACATATGGTGATTGTTCTAAATAATCCTATAAATTTCACCTAACTTGGATGTTTATGGTAAGAGTTGTCAACTTAAGTGGATAGCCGCATATATCTCGATCTTTGTTATGTGTAAACTACGGTGTGGTTGAAACAATTTCCTTGTATGTTTTCTAATTCAAATTCTCACTAAGGTGTACGCTACATAATGTACCCAAGGATATGAATTTTCAAGGTCATTACGGGTCGCATATCTTACAATACACTTGAACAGAATCTGAACCTAATCATTAAAAGGAGATAACTAACTTGTCATCCTGGCTTCTGTTCCT
Source organism: Thuja plicata (assembly GCA_018584345.1). Lineage (NCBI taxonomy): Eukaryota > Viridiplantae > Streptophyta > Pinopsida > Cupressales > Cupressaceae > Thuja > Thuja plicata. The sequence goes on along the minus strand of MU225972.1, from coordinate 539,782 downwards.
TGATGCCTACAGTTCATTTTTGACATTGCATCTAATATACATAGTATTAATACTTTCATGATACCAATGGGTATTAGTGATAGTTGTACTATTAGGTGATGTCTGTTACAAACAAGTGCCCGATGATGATAAAAAGTGCAACAATATATACAAATCAGTGATAGTCCTAAAGAGTTTGCATATAGATGCATTTTAGATATTGCATGATTTATTTTTAACAAAAATAAGAAGAAAGAAAAACATAAGGACTTGAGCTCAAAATCCTTTCTATTTTTCATCCAAAATCCAAGTTAATTACATATATTAAATATTACTAATATCTATGTCATTGCGCATCCATGGCATACATTTTTACATTCATAAAAGAGCAAGAGAAAATACAAAAACAAAGCATTCATGCATTGCATTTAATTTTTAAAACCTAAGTGCATCCATACATGTATTTGCATAAATAAAATTTCAAAAAACATTCATTTACATATTCACTTAGTATCATTTGAAACACATTCATACCAGTAATAAATCCAATGAGCGTAAATGATGTCATCACATATCTAATCTAACTCATCAAGAGACCAAGATAAACATAATCACATGTGCATAAAAAATATGAAACGTCTATAAAAGAATGAGCATCTAGGAACATATCAAAATCAAGAACAACTATCTTAGATATATCAAGAAAGGATCAGATCAAAATAAAAATAAAAATGTGGAACTATCTACACAAAGAGTATCTAAGTATCAATCTGATTCAGCTATACATGTATAAATATCATAGTACAAAAGAATGATCTCTGAAAGATCTAGATATACAATTTGATCTCACAAATATGATAAAATATGATACATCATGTCTAACTCCCACCCTCTCCCTGATCTGGAGGAGGATGAGGAGGTGCAACAAAGGGAGGAGGAGGAGGCATAGCTCCCTCTAACTATTGAGCCATGCATGAAAAGGATAGTTCCCTCTAACCCTCTGGCACTGCCACATGATAAAAATATGTGGCTCTTTGGCCCTGGTGTACTACAGTGCAAGGCTGTGTATCTCTCTCTGCTCTCACCTGCTCCAGCTGTCTCTCTCTATCTACTAGAAAAGCCTCTAAAGTGGTGATCCTAGCTCTAAGATGCTCTCGCTCATGCTCACACTATGATAGTGCATCTCCATCTCACCCTAAGCCCCTGCCTATATCTTGCTCTGAGGGCCTATCCTGTGGCCTCTCCTACTGCTGCTATCTCTACCTCTACTACTCTCTAGTCAACAAAGGACCTGGATCCATCTAAGGAGCCACAAATCTAAAACAAGTATGCCTGCCACTCCCACTGCCGCTAGCCACCTCTCTAGTACTACCCATAGCTCCGTCGCCCCTATCATCTACATCATCATCATCAAGACCCTGTCTTCTGTCCGGGGGTGCTTGTCTCCCTCCATGTTTTCCTCCATCCCTCTCCATAGCTCCTTTGTCCCTCTAAGCTCCTCCCTGACCTCTAACTGGTTGATCCTCTACAAGATCATAATCCAATGGATCCTCAATCTAAGGAACCACCTCTCCTAGATCTATAAACCAGGACACAGGGTACTGTCTCATCTCAGCAAGATATCCCAGTGAATAACCTGCATTGGCTACATCAGGCCGTAGATCCCATGGCACTGCTACCATCTCTACAATGGCTCTCTGAGCAGTCTCATAACCCAACTACCATCCCCATAGTGGCATCTCATCATGTATCCACGCATACACTATAAGATCCTGGCATCTGCCTTGTAATCGGCCATACTGCCTCAACACATGGGTCACCAAAAATCACTCAATGATGTATCTAGTATGCCCAATAAAGTACCTTCTCTAAAACATATAAGGCATCTGGAACCTATCAGATAACCACTCCTCACAATCAAGCTATGGTCTCCATACTACTATAGTAATATCATCCAATACACGATGCCAATACTCCACCTTGCCTAGATGGGGTTGTTGTATCCAACCAGAGTACATATATATGAGGCTTCTCTGCTACTCGCTGCCTATCCACTATCGTTCTTGTCACTGGAATGTGCTCCTACGCCCAGATCTGAAGAAATAGGATACCCACAGTCATGCTCCATGAGTAATGGTACACTATCTCATGTAATTCTCGGTACATATGAGCCAGTATGCAACTTCCCCATGCAAATCTCTGTTTCGTGACTACCATCTGCTCCATCATATCAACCCAACCTACCATAAATCCATGTTGTCCATGGTTTGGCATCAAGATACCTCCTATAAAACTAGCTAAATACATAGGAAGATGATCATAATGGTCACACATATAATCCCATTATAGGTATCACTGAGCAATCGTATCATCTCCAAAGAAGCGTCATGCAGTAGCAATCGACGTGGTAGAAGTAGAATCAAAATGGACCTCATGTCCTATCATCAGAACTCTAAGTATCTGCCACACGTCCTTTAGTGTGACCATCATCTCACTAGTGGGGAGATGGAAGGTTTTGTGCTCTAGATGCTATCTCTCAGCCAGAGCAGTCAACAACCCTTGATTTACCTGAATGTCAGGTATATCTCTCAAAGCATATAAATCTACATGTGTGACTAACTCAGCCTTGTCACCTGTCAATGCTTGCACTAACACAAGAATGCAACCAGGATATGGACTATGGAAAGAGACCACCTCCAATGGAACCTGTTCATACATCAAAAATTGCACAAACAAGCTCAAATTAGTAATTTATCTAAGGTAACTAAGCAAAAATGCTATTAGCTAAGTATTTTGGTCATTAGACAAACACAAATAGGCAAACTAGGTAGCTACCAGGTTAAAAACAACTAGATGCAACTCTGTTCTGATTGGGTGTGATCCTCTTTAATGGATTTGATCCTCGATCTCTAGGATGTGATGGGGCATCTGGGATGTGACCCTATTTTCATAGGATGTGACACCGGATGCTGTGTGCGACCCTATTTTTATAGGGTGCAAAATCTTTCAAAAACTTCACCAACCTATAGCATACAACTGAAAACTCACAAACGGGGTGCGATTCTGGATTTACAGGAAGTGACCCAGGATTTTGGGTACCTATAGGAAGTGATGCGGGATTGACAGGAAGCAACACAAAATACGAGATGCAACACAAAACTTAAATGACTATAACTTGAGATAAACTACATGAAAATGAAAACTGGAAATTTCAAAAGCTAGGTTTTCAAGTACTTACCAGAGGTGGGTAGTCAGTTGGATACTGATGTCGATGGCCAAGCTTGAAACAATGCTTCTCCATGGGGACTACCATCTTCTCTACAAAGCTCTCTAAATTACTAAGGTGAAAAGTGAAAATGACTGAGTAAAAAGTGAATTTGGGCCTATATATTTGACTTTTTGAGCTATTTAGGAGCTCTAGAACTCCTCCCAGACAACTGAAACTCATTTTTTCCTCTTTTTGATCAATCGGGAATGAAATCAAAGGTGCTGACATTGTTCTACATAGTACAGTAAATTTTTTTACGACAACTCCTGAAAATGCACAATTGCTCCATATATTCTAAAAATGATTCACAAGCTTTACGCCATCAATTTTATGAGTCCTCTATATCATCAAACTGCACATTATTCATTAAATTTCTTGGTTAGACATCATTTAATCAGACTCAAAACACACATTTTAATATGATTAACTTGGTACCATTGTGTTTTCTCTAAACACATCTTCATTTTTTCACTTCTTCTAATCCTTTCTTTCTTTACCTAACCTCTCCATGCAAGTGATACATCATTTCAATAGAGGGATTTTATTTTTCCTTCAATTTCATTCCTGAGGGGGAATGATCACACTATCATACATCAAATTATTTCTTGAAATAGCATTAAAAATGACTTCGTTATCAAAAATAAACTAAAGGCATGACGGTTCCTTGACTAAGTCAAAACTGATGGATTGAAGGCTTTGGTTCTCACAAGCTGGATGTCTTATGTCTACCTCTTCCTATATTCTTATTAAGCTCCTAGCAGCTTTGTACTGACCTTCATTTGATCAAGTTCAAAGTCAGTATTATCAATTCTCAGACGACAACCAAGTTCTGAATTGGTATCTTTAAGATCTTTTCTTATTGACCTTTGTACGACAATGAATTTCAAATTCAATTCTATCAGTTTTGTTCAATCAAGTGTGATAGTTCTCTCATCAAGCATTTTGTTCGATCATGAGTGAAATTCTCAAACTTTCTGAAGTCAACATCAAAAAATTTGTTTGAATCAATGTACTACTCGCACATCAATTCAAAGAGGGGAAAATCTAACCACCCTAATTTGGTCTACTCTGACCATAGACCCTATTTTCCCTAGGTGTTATCATACCCCTAATTATGACAAGACAACTCTTCAATTGGTTGGCATAATTCTTTTGAGAGAAAAATTAATCTCCTTAGTGATCTAATCACTAATCTAAACTAATCATTTTTAGCCAATTCAAAAACAATCAAATACATGGCTAAGATAATTAATTTAAAAGGAATTAAAAAAAATCCTAATTATACCTCATCACTTGCGAAAATCAATCCCCTAGCCTAATTAATTCAATTTGGCTATAGTCCTAATTAATTATTACAAAGCAATCAATAGCTTAAATAATTAATTAAACTCCCTATTATTGAGTGAATATATTGTTTACATATTTCATTTCATTAATATTCCCTCTAACCTAACCAATCTCAACTACCCAATCATGAGTTCAAACTCATCCCAACCCCTTCTCACATGCTAATTCTTCTTAATTAGCTAATTAGCCCTAATTAGCTAATCCCCCTCCACTCATTCTCTCTCCTCCCATCTCTCTCCTTAATCACCTATCTTAAGCCTTAATCTTAATCCTAAGCTACCCCTAAGCTTGTCACATTCCTAATTTTGTGATTAGGAATTCAACCCTCCCTCAAAAGTCAAAGTTCTCAAGCTTGACCTTA
>MU225972.1:520414-534777 GCA_018584345.1 Thuja plicata | reverse complement strand
AAGCTTGTCACATTCCTAATTTTGTGATTAGGAATTCAACCCTCCCTCAAAAGTCAAAGTTCTCAAGCTTGACCTTAAACCCTCACCCATGCTTCTTAAACCCTCACCCATGCCTCATAAATGCTTTTATAAATGAAGCATTAATGGCTCTTACACATTCTCTTCCACACTCCTCATTAATGAGTCTTACACCCTCATTAATGACTTCCCTTCTAGAGTCTTCTCCCCTTACTCCATTTCTTCTATAAATTGGATGGTTTTTGAGCTCAAATGGCCCTGAATTTTAATAGTTGAAAGCATCCTTATGCTGCCCATATTTGGAGAGTTGAAAGGGGTAAACTTATGATGCTAGGATTTCTATTATATTTTAGCTTATTTCTCATTTTTATTGTTATAATCTTTCATCTTGGAGTTAAAAATGGACTTTTCTTGAGCATATTAGATTAATTTCATTTGAACCTTCCATTCTAGGTTGTTTTTGTCACTGATTTATGCATAATCTAAGGGCATATTATTGCATTCTTCAAACTCTTCTTAAATAGGAAGCAATAGGTCGGTTTTAGTGATTAATATCAAACCCTTTCTTTTTATGATCTTTCACTAATATAATGACTTATTGAAGTGTTGTGTCATTCTCAACAAGTGAATAAAATCACACACATAGATGTACCATGTGTCATGATGTACTAGGTCCACCCAGCCCACCTCCACTTTTGTAACAATTAAAAATTCATTTTCTCGCTTAATAGTTCAACATTACCGTCACTACTTACGTATCAACTATTTCAAAGTTTTAAGTATAACCACTACCATAAACTCTTGATTAACACATTTAATAGCTCCCATATCTTACATTTTTCCAACATCCATGTGTTTTTAAATTCTTTTGTAGTGTTTTCAATTTTTTTGGCAAGGGCACCGTTCAATTTCTCTCGCAGGCAAGGAATGTATGCAATTTTAAACTAGTTCATATTTTGATAATCTACTGCTTGTTTGATAAAATGGTTTTTACATTTAGTTCAGGGTGCAAAATGTGCAATCGCTGACATTTACAAGCATATCATTCTTTTATATATTTTTTGGCTTGAACAATTTCTAACTCATAGATAAAGAGAATTTTAATGTTACTCAATTAGGATTCATTCACTTTTTTTTTGGCCTAGATTTTTTTAATGATAATGACAATCATAGAGACAACATCCAATGGAAATATTATCACTAATGGGAAAACTAGAGATCAACATTTACATTAAGGTTGAAAATTAATGAACTCTGGTAAAGTTGGTAATGCTTTCAATCAATAATTTTGGTCTACTTGCCACTAAGTGGTCCTTCATTTTCTAAATAATTTAGTGCAATATTTGCATGCAAGGCTACTCCCAAGAGAAGCACTTATTCATCCAATAATAAATAAGGGGAGTGAAGGGAATGAACTGCTCCAATACTTTCATTCTTTGCACTGATAAAAAGAAAAGAACCTAGTATTTTCTGTCCATAGAATTTAAAATATTATGCTCCCATTGTTTTCTCTTTAAGCTTCACATTGTGTGACCCAATGAAAGTTTTCCCAATGTTTTGAATGTGATTGTGTATATTTTCATTATTTATAGTGGGGGATACTCAGCGCATTCTTCTTTTAAGTCAATAGATGTTGTGCATCCACTTATAGTGGCCTGAATCTCTATTACCTGTAGTTTTTCATTAGTGAGGATCAGTAGGCTTGCAAATGCATATTGCTGATTAATGGAAGCCACTATCTAATTCCTAGTATGCACAAATACATAACTTATGATGTATGAGCATAACTTATACATTGATGCATCTTAGGAACTAGATAGCCATTCCCTAATTATAATGGGTAAATTTTAGTTATACACGTGATTTTACTATATTTCATTGTTCCCTATTATGTTTTGGGTTGGTATTTAGAGAAATTCTTTGAATTTTTTAATATTGTATTTTGGCTGATTTTAAATTTGGAGGGTGTAACATAAATATTTTGCAGTGACATTCTTGATATGGATATGCAAAGGAATAAATTCATTGAATAAAATGAAATAGAGAAAATAATTATTATATTTCTTTTCAAGCCAAACTCATTGACCCATATTTCATGAGTATAGGTTCAGGAGAATTGTTTTTGAGAATGAATGATACATTTATCACCTATTTCATCTAAGTGATGCTCATGAAGGTGAATGAAGCATTGGGCCTTCTTGGGAGGTCACCATCTGGGTATTACTCCAACTCAAGTGGCTTAACTATGGATTTTTCCCCAAGGTTAAGAATACTTGGCTTTCTACCTAATTTGCAAAACCTTTAGCAAGTGTTGTGCCTTATGAACCATTCATAATAGAGCCCCTTTAGTTAGTCAATTAATAATTAGGAGATATTTTCCATAGCAAGTCAAATTATAGAATGAAAGGATGTCAACATATGGAAATAGACACTGTGTATATAGGTCACATGCTTCATATGGGAAAAAATATATTACATTTAAATGTTGTTATTAGTTCTACATTTATAAAATTTATGATTAAGAACAACCCATAACATATACTTAATTCATCAGTAGTAGATTGAAGATAGATGCAAAAGTTTGATCAGATCTTGCACACTTGTTTTACAATATTTAAAATTCTTTTAAAAAATTACCTCTTTGATTATTTTCCTTAGTTGAGAAAGTCCTTGAGATTTGAGACTTCTCAGTGTGCCTCAAAACCGCTCCTTTTTTGGAATTATATTTTACCCCTTTCCAACTTCAACAAAATTCACTGACAATACCTACATTAAAACAAGGAAAAAATTTAACATTCATCATCTTGTAGAAGATGGTTCTAGAAATGTTGCAACAAATGGGAAGGAAAGTCTAAAGCTTAATGATATTAGGTTCCCACCATCAAAAATGGATATTGCAATTGTTTTTAGATAAGATTGTGTGAGATATTTTTTTTTATCAATATTTTGAATCACATTTCATGATCTATCTGGAAGATGGTGATAGAGAGCCTAAAGAGATAAAAAAAAATCTTCATCTGTAATGGATCATAGACTGTGATCAAAACTTTGATGAAAAAATCTCACACAATCCAATGCACAAACAATTGTTAAAGTCTGAAGTTGTCATTCCTCTTAAATGTTAACTCTCTTATCAAAAGTATTGAACCTAATAGACATCATTTTGGGACAATCTTGTTGTAATTATTAAGTATATTCTACTATAAGTACAAAAATATATGGCCAAACTTTCAGAGGAAAAACTTTCTCATTAAAATTCTATGTGAATTGCAAACTTTTGTGGCATACTAATTTTAAAATAAAAAAAGATTGAAATGTCACCATAAAAAGTAGAAAAGGTGCACATAGTTTACTATCAAGGGGATCCATCTCTCTAGAAATAATCTACTATAAACTACAAATTATAAGTGATGCAACTAAAATAGGATTTGCAGTCCTATGTGGCATAGAAACATGACCATCTCCTCCTATTATAACAACTTCAAAAACACATGAATCAACCAAAATGGGTCATGGGCTTGACGATATAGTCCCTATTGATATTTTAGGTGTAACATGCATTGAAAATATAGCTTCTAAATCTCCAAGTGCACCTTCATGAATCATAAGTGTACATTAGTGATTAAAGAGATTCATGCAAGACCTTTTCTTTTGATTTGGGACAAATTTTTAAAAGAGAAGCCTAAAGCTATATTTCTTATCCCTGCTCACTGGGATACTTCCTTTTCCACTGTCAATACTGTGAGAAGAAATAGCACAATTTATGATTTCTATCACAATGACTTCCCTCGAGAAATTTAAAGGTAACTCCCTTTTTCCACCTCCATTTATTTGGGAGTTTATGTAAAAGGCCAATTGTTCAGCCTTGATTTGGGCTTTTTATTGCATCTAAATTTGTAGTTTTCCAGTTATAGAATCCAATAATTTCCCAATAGTTTTCTTCCACCATCCAATCAATACAACTAATTTTAGTTGTGAAATGAAATTATACATTCCAAATCCTTTTAAACATTTACCAATTTACTAAAATATACCTATCATGAGTATTTGCATGAGGAAGTTACTTTTTCCTTGTTCAATGCTCAAATTACTTGGTCTATATGTCCTAGATCTATTTTATCCAGTGTGAAAAAAAATATGGGGGCATAAAGGAGCATAGTGTCATTGAACTTATTTATGATTGAAATCTAAAAGTGACATCATGAAAATGGATTTTTAATCTACATGTTTGGAATATTTGTTTCTCTTGTCTTATATTCATCTTAATTTGATGGGTTGTTTAACCATTTTGCAGCTTCTAGAACTCTCTCAAGTTAGATACAAGCTTGATCTAGAAATGGAGGATCAATTTTACTAATTTGATCTGGACTCTTGATATACTTAATTCTATTAATGATTTTCTATCCAAGTCACTCAAAAGTTGCATGCGCTAATTTATGTTCCCACTTGTCCATCACCTTGATGAGATTTATGTAGATTGGTTTTCTAATTGGTGAAGTTCTAAAATTTCCAAGAATAAAAGCAGGCAACTTTTGGAAAATTTCAAAGGCTAATTTTTCTATGATGAGAAATGGAAATATTTATTCTTTACTTGAGTTATTTTATTTTTACACAAGTATTTTAGCTAAGAGAAAATATGTCGTGTGGGTCTTCATGAAGTTATATTATCTACATTTGGCAGATTCAATACAATGCCCCAGGAGCTCCTGATCTAGCAAAAAGAGTGAAATTTTTGTTGGGTAATTCAAGATTCAATAGTGTTGAAGAGGATGAAAAGAGAGGACTAGATAATGTTGTCTGGGTACCCCTTTCTTTAATATACCCCAATGTTGATATACCTATTTTCTAGCTATTTGTCTAGTCAACACAAAGTGGTGAGTACCACTACAAGATGGGGCAGACTTTGGTACCCTTGGAATAAGAGGGTGTTTTGATCATTGGATCTGGCCATTTAGTGTATTAATTTATAGTTGAAATCAGAATACCTCTAATTTCCTTTAAATTCATGTAACTCTTTTACCGCTCCAAACAGTGAAACATATCTAGTCACTAGTATGTTACTATGAGAGTGTATGTGTAGCTAACATGTGTAGTGTGCCCAAAAATTCAAACCCAAGCTCAAACATAAATTTTTATTTCCCTTAGGGATACCATGGAATGGAAAAATACTTACAAAATTTGGCCTTGTTTAACCAAAAATTAAATTCAAAGCAAGATTGTAGTAATGAATAATTGGCCCAGCTTAGCGATCAAGCCCCTACTATCTATAGGACGATAGTGATTTGGTTGCCTCCTATCAATTGGATAGATGAATGGTTTTGAGATGATTGGATTCTCGATAATGCACTTGAGCTTTCAATTGTACCTCCACTTTATGATGGTCTTCCCCGAAACTCCCTCTTTTACTTTCAATACCCTATTTTGATATGCTTCTGAACTTTTTAAATCTTCAAGTAGGGCCTAAAGATAATTAGTCATCCAACTTTTTTATAAATGCTTACTGGCCATAGGTAAGAGATAGGATTGTAAATTGAACCAATGGAAATATTGGGGTGAACCCTGGACACCTTATCAATTATAATGAGATGCATTCTCTTTTTCTAGAGCTTACTTAGAGGAAGGTGAAAAAATAGCTCCCATGTCTGGCTTGACTCTCCCAATAAGAGAATTACCGGGGCCACTAAAATAGTTGCTTCTGGTCCTACAACCTCTGTATGATGGTCTAACCTTTCATAAGAATTTATTGATCCCATATATCTATTTGTACCTAATTCCAATTTCGCTACACCTTCTCATTTTTGTTTTCCACTTAGTTAAGGTTCTGAAGGTTCTATGTTCTGATTAAGTGTAGGATCCTCTACCCGCTTAGATGGAGTTATAGATGCAATTGAGGCCTGTTTTCTATAGTTCAACTAAGATGATACTGATAATTCTACTAAGAGTGATAAGCTCCAACTCTACCAATTAAATGGATATGTCGAGGAGCCCTACTATTCTAAGGGTATAAAAAAGGGCCGAAATCCTTCATGAAATGAAGATTACAACCTATAGTTTTTATGGTGGAATCCTTCATGAAATCAAGATTATAGTATACCCATAGAATAGTAGGCCTATGGAAATAATGTGATAAAAGTATTTTCCACTCTGATCTCCATTCTAAGATACACCCCAATAAAAAAGGTTCTATCCCTCGTATCGATAGGTTTGGCTTGGAATGCTATGTCTCTCGTACACCCATTCTTGGCTCATATAGCTACTCCAGTACATTAATTGAGTAATATTCCTAAGTTTACATTTTACCAATTTGATCTAGTAAGTATTCCCAACCAAAGGGAGGAAAGTGAAACCCTTTTATTATTGGCCCTACTATTATAAGGGGCCTCTTACCAGATACAAGTTCCCTATCTATATTGATGTCTAAATGAGATAGAATATAGAAAAATTGGTTTCACCTGACTAAGATATATATCCCACCTTTGTATGCATCCTTGTACCATCCATTATTGGTTTATAATTCTTTTCAACATGTTCTACCTAATCTATACTACCACCTTGAGTTGTGATTAATATATTCCACTGACTGGTACTTAAGAGAAAGTGGTTAGATCTAAGGGCTGGTTGTGTAGTGTAAATAATCTAGCTATGAGTGAGAATATCTATTGTCGGTTAGTACAAAATTGTAGAAGGTTTCTGGTAGAGCTCACTTAGTGGAACTTACTAATATCTATGGGAAGTTGAGGCTTGATAGAAAACATCAGGTTATCTATCTGAAACAACACTCCTATAATGGTCTCAAAAGGAAGATCAAACTAATAAACCCACTGAAAATCATTCCCTCCTTTGTTGGGAAGCATCTACAAACATCCACTCTTTCAAAGGTATGGGAAGGAATTTAAAATATTATTCTTTATAGTATTATATTATATGATGCACTTGGCGTGAGTATCGATAGATCAATGTTTTGATAAATGTCTTGATAACCTCATGTTACATATTTCCCTTTCAAACCCCTACTAACTATAGGTACTCTTTCAAAAGTGAACAAAAAAATTAAACACAATAACCAATCAAGGTGGAACCAATCATGTAATGTTTTTGTTTTTATTTATATTTATAATATAGTGTAGTCCTCAACCTACCTCATGTCATGATGCACTCAATAGGGTAAAAAATGTCGGTCAAACAAAATAACAGATCACATCAACAATCAGATTGAACAAAGCATAAGGTAAGGCCAACCAGATTGATGGAATATGTCACATCGGGAAATTATATTATATATGTAACATCGATCAATAGTGAACTTCTTGGTTCCCCCTTCATGTTCAACTAGTTTCCCTACCTTGAGAATAAGAGGGCTATTGGGCACCTGTTTCATGTTGGTCGAGTGCATCACATCATTAGTCAAGCTAACTACAATTCAGTTGATCGATGAACTAACCCAATTGATCTAGTTATGGTTCACCCCAAAAATGTGATTCATTGAGTGCATCATGATAGGTATGTAGAGATAGAGAGGCTATCCACCCACTCTCTTTATTTTCTACTTGTTCTTGTTATTGTTAGTAGTGTTAGTTTAGTTTTATTAGGTGGAGCGCATGACCAACTATAGATATAAGAGTACACCTTAGCTATAAAAATAATAATAATGAGAACAATTTGAAAACATAAGTATTTTGTCTCACACTCATTTTTTTCTAGTAGTGGTAACACTTAATTGAGCGGTGGGTGGGGGGCTGAAAATTATCATTGGTTCCTTCCCTTTGTGTAGCTTAGTAGTAAAGGTATATACCATTATGATGAGCTAACTTGATCCTCTAGGAATGGAATAAAAAATAGGATGGCTCTGACTATGTCAAGTTCTTCAATTTATTGCTCTTCCAAAAGAAAGAGATGGATTATTAGGACCAAATAGGTCCTATCTCAACCAAATTTTTGTCTTTGAAGTTTAGTACCCATAAGAAATAATTGAATTTCATTACATGAGATGAGGGTGATGGATAGGAACTCAATCAATTTTTATAGTTTCTATAAAAGGGATCAGAAGAGAAGAACTTTGACCTGTATGTGATGGGATAGATCTGCGAGTTAGAGGGTTGGGATATCCTAATGGTTTCTAGTCAGGTGTGTTTAAAATGATAGTGCTGGGTCAAATCACTTGACCCCTCGGTGCAACTCAATAGATCAAGTTGGGCATCACATAAAAATCAAGATCTCTTCCCCTTTTAGTTTAGACAAGGAAGATATAAGAAAACCAATAGATAGTAAGGGAACTCATATGAACTAATTGAGGATGAGGGTTCACCTCACCTTCAAAATTTGTTTCACTTGGTATAGCCTAAATATTTCTACTAAACTAATAGGTGGGTAAGCCCACCCTTGATTTATGTATGGGGTCTTTCAGGATTTGGTTTTTGCTCCCATTTAGATTGAAGTAGATGGTGGTTCTTTGCCACCACTAATCATACAATCATAGATGCATGTTGCTTAGTTTTTAGTGGGATATACCTTTCTCCCTCCCATGTGTGTGGTGATTTTCCTTGTGATCACATGGTCATTCAGTCTGAGATTGTAGAGCAAAGTAATCTATCTTCTCACCCACTCCCACCTCACCATAAATGACTCATTAATGGCCCACCTCACACATCTATCTATAAAAGAAAAATGATGAAACTAGTTATTTAGATAATGTAATATCATATATATATTCCCCTCATTCCACAACTAATTATCTATATTAGGTGCCTTTATATATATTGCTAGTGAGCTCCAGGTACAATCTAGCCAGGTCCTAAATTCTATATTAACACCACTCCTATCCCTCCCCACCCAAATAGGTGGATGGGAACTAAACTACTACTTTACACCCCTCTTTATATATATTTGAAAGTGGGAGGGATATAAAGGTAATGCCCTTATCTGGCTTGCTAAGTCTACTAGTTACCGTTAGGGGAAATATTTTCTTTTGATGACCCATGGAAAGAAAGGGAAACCTAAGCTCTACCTGATCTCTAAGGGTTGGGGAAATTCCCCTAATTGGATAGCTCCACTCAATCAGCCATATAGATTAAATCCTCTCACTATGGCTGACAAACCCATTGGCATCCCTTAGATTAGAATGAAATGATATTACCACCGATGGGAAAAGGTGAAAAGTAGAGAAAAATGACACCCACTATTTGCCACTATTTTTTGGGGACCTGCACTCCCTATTTCTATGTGCCCATAGCCACTTTTTATGAATGAGTACTCCACCACTTTTAGACTCTAATCTTCTACCATTCCAACTAAACAAGGTCTATCATTGGCCTAGATAGATGTTATTTCAGTCTGGGATAACCTAAAGTATGGGATTAATAGAAAAGGTCTAGGAGATGCCAACTATAGAAAGAAACTACTATAGGTTATGATCAAATTTGGCACCATGGTTTCATTCCCTAACATAAGTAGGTGCTCAACATAGAAATAAATAACTAGGTAGATTGGTAGCATTTTCCTCATTTTTCTCATCTATGTATTATCAACTAAGACTTAACTAATTTTGGGTGGATGGGCCCTAAATTATGGGAATCACTTAGAACTCGCCAATTTTTATTATCAATACTTGGATGTGGGAGAGTTTACTATTGAGAGTGTTTGACACCATTTTAACTATCAAGTGTACCCTACCATTGGGATCAGGCTTAATATCTACTCAAAATGTTGTATTAGAGTTTCAGGGACAATGGGAACTCCATGCTATATCAGCTACTACATCAGAAGGAATGGGAGAATAACTAGGCCCCTTATATCTCCCCCCACCCACCCCTAGTTGGTAGGAAAGTATCTAGGAAAGGTTTTCATCTTGAGGGGGTAGAGACAAATGAATGAATTTGAGTAGAGTGACTCTAACTATCAATACAAACAAGTGACTTCAGAGAAAAATTAGGATGAATGTATTATTTTCAAGGTTATCCCATAATCTTCATTTTATGAAGGATTCTAAGGGCCATAAAAAACTATAGGTCGTAATCTACCCATTCAAATAGCAGGGCATGAAGTACTCTGACAATAATAAAATAACAGGCCCTAAAATTCTATACGTAACATTCCCACCCACACCCCTCCTTAGAATAGTTGGGAATTAGGTTGTCCTTGAGGGAACTATAGTTTAGTTGGGGCCGTACTATTCTATGGACCTACTATTCACTGCCCCCATCATTATATCATGGTCCCCTACTATTTTATAGGTTGTATAGAATCTATCTTTAGAATAAATATTATAGGCTAGGCCTACCCCTACTATTTAAAGAAAGGGGAAAGGGACCCCTTTAATATTATTGTTCATTAGCCATATATACATAACATGCCCCCTTTAGATATATTTGGCCTTACTATTCAGATGAAAAATATGAACCTACTATTCAACTGAAAAAATTTGACCCTTCTATTTTATTATTCACAAATAGGTCAGGGCTACTGGGGTATTTAGGTGGGAGGAAATAGTTGGGGTAGGTGGGAGGATGTTCCATTATCCCTCCACATATATTATTATGGGAGGAGGAGATAGAGCCCATAGAATTTTAGGGAAACTAGATAAATTAGGGTCAGTGATAGATTACTCAAATTGGCTAGCTTATATGACTTCCCCCTAGTGCAAAGGTTTATATTATTTGACCACCTTTATAATATTAGGGCCTTAGAATTGTAGGTTCCTTTGGGGTGGGTGGTAGATTTGTCAAATTGGCTGGCTCATATGACTATGAAAGCAACCCAACTCCATAGAATAGTAGGGGCCCCTTCGCCACCCTACCTTTGTAGAGTCGATAATTTTTCTGGCTCATATGACTGCCCCCTAGCATAAAGTTTTATATTATTTGAACAAGGAATAAAACTCCCCCTTATAATTGTAGTACCCTAAGGATCCTACCCCTGTAGGCACCCCTATCTTGGGGCTCCAATTCTAGTTGCATTTATCGCCTTGTGCATTTCCATAATGGTAGTGTGCATTCATAGGGATTCTAGTGGAGGTAGATTATCTAGTCACCCACCCACAACAAAAATATATTTCTTGGGTCCCTCCATCTCAATAGGATTGGCTTGGAAAGTGTTGTCTAGCTCTTCATCTGCTTCATAAAGCACTGTTAACATAAATTTTATATGTCACACTGTAACCAATTTTAGATAGGGCCCCTCCCCTTTATAATAGTAGGGCCATTATTGTCTAAGGCCACCAAAATAATATCCCTATCTAAAACTATAGAGAAAGGGGGTAGGGGCCTTCTTTTAACATATGGTGTGGTGTTGGCAAAATCTGTAATGTGCCTTGCTTAGATCCCTATAGAACTATAATGGGCATGCAATGGATTCATCCTTCACTCTGGGATATTTCCATATGAATGAAAAGGTGATCAATGTGTAGGGGTGGGGGATGGATTGGGGGACCAAGGTCCTGTGATAATGTCAAGCTTTAGAGATCTCCCTTCTGTACATAACATTCCTAGCTACCTTTCTCACCCAACTTGTTCCCCATCACTTTGATTGAAAAAAAAAGCTTCCCTTATTATTATATTATTCTATTTTCCCACTTAACCCTTTGAACTATAGCCTCCCACCCTGCTTCCCTGCATTCTTGGGTGGGAATATTATGTATAAAATATTTGAGTGCAACCTCTAGTAGGCCCATAGAATTTTAGGGCCTTCAAATAGTATGGGCCACTACTATTCTATGGTAGGAGGAGAGATTATATAGAATAGTAGGGGCTGCCATAGAATTGTAGGGAGAAGGTGTAAATTAATTGAGCCCCTACTATTTTATGGTAGGAGGAGAGATTCTAGTGGAGGTATATACCATTGAAGGTTTAGTTGGCTCAATGTTGACTGTATTGGAATGCATCAAATAGATGTCTGGGAATTGGGAGGGACCTCCAATCAAGAAACTATGTCCCACTCCCCACCTCTATAGTGGGGGTTGGGGGAGAAGCGACTTAGAAAATTAAAATATATAAGTACCTAGAGTAAAGGAAAATCAACCAGACCTTGTTATTACTAGTGAGAAAAATAATATTGGGAAAATATCCGTCAATGAAGCCCTTCCCCCCAACAATTAATAGGGTGAATAATATGCTTTTTTCTCTTTAGTTGGGCCTTTGGTTCATACGGAATAGATGGCCATGCATGCATGCAGGGTGTGGGGACCCCTATAATTCTATGGTAGCTATAGAGTCCAGGAGCTAAACTATATCCCCCATGGGAAATAGGTAGATGTAGGGGTGGTGGGGCTCTTCTTCTTTGTTCAATTCATTCACATGTTCCCTAACATTCTATAAGTAGGGTGGATGATTGAAAAATGGGGGGATCTGTAAAAAGGTTGGAAGATCTTGTCAAATAAGGTGATAGCCCTGTAGTTGTTTTTCCACCCCCTACATGCAGGGGTTGTTAGTAATAACTAAGAGGGGGGGGGGGAGGTGAATTAGTGGCCTCAAAAATTAATCCTTAAATCAACCCTTAAAACTTATAACCACAAATTATGCCTCTAGTTATTTTTTGTCCTACAAGATGAATGCCTTTGAAATACTTATATCAATTATCTACTTGTCAGATTGCTTTTTAAATCTCTCTTCTGTATGATTATCGATAAGCAGTCAACTATTTACCAAAACACAGTAAATATACAGAGTATACCAATAAATCCAGAATTGCATATGTGAAATGTAAAATAGTAAAGTAATAAAACATAGACACATAACACATGGATTTTTAACATGGAAACCCTGTTAAGAGAAAAACCACTGGGACTGGTACCCCAAATTTTCACTCTTCTGAAGTGAGATCTACTAGGAGCCAACCTTGTTAAAGGTTATAAACACACTGTTAGGTGTGACCTTGTTAGAGGATTTAAAAGATAGTTTGTCACCTAGTATCTAGCATCTAATGCTATCATCCTTGATCAAACACTCACTTGGCCTGTCAATAGGTATTGGGCATATCCAATGCTACTTTCATGATCAAAATTTTTGATACTCCTTGGGATGTATCTCAATTGTAGAATAATTTTAAGTCCTTCTCAGTTAAGGGACTTGATGCTTCAATGGTTAAACTAAAATATTAATGATCTGTTCATACATACAACTTGATTGTAGATTTTTAGATCTATTATAAATGCATTACCTCTCTGATCAATATAATCAATTCTATACCTTTTTCTCCACACTGTTCTACTCTGTGATGATGTCTCACTGTTTATCGGTGTCTGCAGAATCTAGCTCTTTCCTTAGCTTGATTGATCAGGTTTGAATGAAGACTTTCTTCTCCTTTAGAATCTCGTTAGCATCTTTCCTCTTTTCTTTTTCACCCCACACTCCAATTCATAATGAATTGGGTTTGTCTCTTTATAGACAAGATTTACCTTTTCTTGGCTTTCTTGATTCTTGGCGTGATCCACAATTCTTGCCAATTAGATTTAAATAAAACTCTAGTTTTATCTCAAAGAGATCTTCTTTCCAACTAGAAAAATCAGCTTTAAATCAATTAATTATCTCCAGCTTTATCTGGATGATTAAAACAATGATAAGTATTCATTAAGTTTATTTTTAGCTTCTTAACAGCTAATCATTTTGTCATTTCTGAACTCTCTATTATGTCGGTCAACACTCCAGTTAGTCATCGGTGATAACTAACTGTTCTGTTTGTGTGACTTCAATTGTCATCGGGATCTCCATCCTTGTCTTTTTCATTGGGAAATATAACCACCTGGATTTGGTCAGTACCGACCATAGACCCTGTTTTCCCTAGGTGTGATCATACCCCATGTTATGTCAAGACAATGTTACTTTGGCATAATTTATTATTAAATCAAATTTAATGTCCTACGTGATTTTTATCACTAATTTATATTAACTACTTCAGCCATACAATTCAAATCAATTTCAACCAATCAAATATTATCAAATTCAAACAATGGCTAAAGTATTTAATTATAAAGGAATTAATCTATCTCATCACTTGCATTTTAAATCCATTCCCCTAGCCTATTAATTTAATTAAAATGGCTATAGTCCTAATTAATTATCAAAAGCAATAAAAAGCTTAAATAATTAATATTCTTATTTTTGAATGAATTAAATAAGTTTAATTCATTTCATTTATATTCCCCTAAACCCTAACCTAACCTATCTCAACCACTTCTACCCTGGGTTCTAACTCATCCCAACCTATTCCCCCCTTGCTAATCTAATTGTAAGCCTAATCTAATTCTAACCTCCCTCCTAATGTTGTCACATTCCATTAAGGAATGATTAACAACTCAACCCACTTGGGAGAGTCAACTTTCTCAAGATTGACTCTCTCCAAGTCCACTTTCTCAA
>MU225972.1:484536-505801 GCA_018584345.1 Thuja plicata | reverse complement strand
ATTGCATTGTTATGTTGTTTAGATATCTATAGCATTTTAGTTTCAATTCCATGCATTGTTATAATGTCAGTTTTCATAGCTTAATTACATGCTTTCTAATCATTTAGCTTAGTTTTCAATTAAATCTGTCATTCTTAGGAGTGTATTGTCACTGAATGGTGCATAATCTAAGGGCACGATTATGGAATTTTTCAAACTCTTCCTAGATAGGGAGCAATAGGTTGATGTTAGGATTTTGTTTTTATATGCTCACTAATCCTTGTTTTACACTAACATAATGACTTATTGAAGTGTTGTGTCATAGGTAACAGGTGCATCATTTGAAACTCACAAGAAACATTAAAATTTTGTCTGTAGGGTTACTCTGTGTTTTTCTCATCGGGCAACACTGTGACTTTTCTCATCAGTAATATTGTGCATTTTCCCATCGGGTAACATTGTGACTTTTCTCTTTTACTCTGTCTGTCGGCGCACACTCCGTTGGTGTTTACAGTCACTTAGTGAATATTTTACTTATATGCATTATTGATAGCATAGCCTTGATTCATAATTTCTTTAAAGTCTTTGGCAGTATTTCCATGACCATACTGATTATATCAAGTTGACATCAAAGACAATACAATACATTAACTAATTTAATGTCTTGCATGATCATCAAATTAACATCTGCAAACATTCAATCAGTTACATGTTATCAATATCTCTCTTTGACATTGATGGTAACATACTACATCATTATACTATACTATTACTAATACAATATGAAATATAGAGTTTCATCAAGCTTTCTGAATGTAACTATTACAAATGTCTGGCTTTTGGTAAGCTCAAATAGCTTTGATTTGATTCTTGCAGCTTTCTATCTATCTTCAATCCCTTTACTAGATAGATGTAGAATCTTTCTTTCTCTGATGTGATGTGTTTTTCTTCTATGTCAAACTCTCTGCCTTTGACTATTATCTTTTTTTGTGATGTCTCTTGTCAGCAATTCTTTCTCTTTGTGTGTACTCTCCCTTTCTTGTTACATATCTCCCTTTGGATACTTTGATGGATATGATCTCTCCCTGAGATGATAATGGATATAATCTCTCCCTTTATCAGTATGATAATGAGATATCTCTCTCCCTTTGACAATAATGCCAACCAAACATATTTTCCAAATGGATCTTTTCTATCCATAATATATTTCTTGAATTTCCCAATCCATCGGTAATAACTCTAGTGCTTGGAGTAGATAAATACCTTGCTATGGATAGATGTATTATTGAATTCCATCTCTCTTCTTGCATCAACATGAATGATATTCTGGTAATATGTAGGCTGATACAACCTTCTAGTCATCTTACTGACCAGTAGACAAGGGTCTGACCCCTAGTCTCTTTCTCAAGTATTCAAATGCATCCTTGGGTAGTGGCTTGGTGAAGATATTGGCCAATTGTTCCTCTGATTGCACATACTCAAGTATCACCTCCTTTTCCTAAACTTCTTCTCTCAAATAGTGATACTTGATGGCAATGTGCTTTGTTTTAGCATGTATTATTGGATTCTTGGAAATGTTTATTGCACTAGTATTGTCACAGTAGATAATTACTGGTTCAAGAATTTTGATATGCATACCTTCTAGTAACTATTTGATCCATACAATATTTGATAAATTTTTAGTAGCAGCAACATACTCTAATTCTGTAGTAGATTGAGAGATGCATCCTTCCTTCTTGCTGATCCATATGACAAGTTTGTCACCCATAAAGAATGCTCCTCCAGTTGTGCTCTTCTGGTCATCAATACTTCCAGCCCAATCAGCGTTGGTAAAGACCTTAAGTTAAAATTTGCCTTCTCTTCTATACCATAATCCATAGTCCTCAGTATTCTTCAGATATCTTAGAATTATTTTCATAGCAGTCAAATTTGATTCTCTGGGATTGGCAAAAAATCTTGCAAATATTCCTACTGCATGTGCAATATCTTGTCTAGTATGTACAACATACATGAGTTTTCCAATCATTGATCTGTACAAAGTCTGATTTACCTCTGATGACTTGTCTTCCTTTGTCAGCTTGCATCCAGTTGCCATCAGTGTTCCAACTTGAATATTATTCAGTACTTCTTTGATGTATTTGGATCATGTAATGAAAATACCTTCATCTTGTTGCATGATCTACAAACCAAGAAAGAACTTTATCTCTCCAAATATAGACATCTCAAACTCTTTGCTCATTTCATTTGCAAATGATTTTCATAGCATATCATTGCCTCCAAATATGATGTCATCAACAAATATATCGGCAATCAAAATGTTAGCATCAATATCTTCCTTCAAATAAAGATTACTATTTTCACTAGCTCTTACAAATCCAATACTTATGAGATAGGAATGAACTCTTTCATACCAGGCTCGGGGTGCTTGTTTCAATCTATAAAAGGCTTTGTGTAGTCTACATACCATATCCCTCTTGTCTAGATTAACAAACCCTTATGGTTGTTCAATGTATACCTCTTCTTCAAGTATTCCATCTAGGAATGCAGAGTGTACATCCATTTGATATACCTTGAATCCTTTATATGCAGCATAAGAAATTAATATTATCACTCCTTCTAGCCTAGAAATAGGTTCAAAGGTCTCTCCATAGTCAATTCCTTCTTCTTGTGCATACCCCTTGCATACTAGTCTTTCTTTATTTCTAGTGACTTCTCCATTCTCATTTAGTTTATTCCTGAATATCCATTTTGTACCGATGACATTCTTTTCATCTTGTATTTAGAGACTCACTTCTAGTTCTCATACCAACCTTTTTGTCTCCAATGATATAGTTCTATGGATGGTTCTTTCTGACATATCTTTCATGCATAGGTTCAGCTCTTTGTCTATCAGCTTGATCATCATTTTGTTCTTCATTCTATTCTCCATCACTTTGTGCATCATCTTAAGCAATATTATGATCATCGGTATTTGCAGCTTCATGCTCAGGTGTAATGATCTATTGCTTAGGAGCTCTACATATTTGGTCAGGTAGAGTGTCAGGTTCCTCATTGTGTACAAATCTATTGTAGTCCTCTGGTTCTTTAGTGCTTTCCTTTTCATTCTTCTCTGCAAATTCATCTATCTTTACATTTACACTTTTAACAATTTTATTAGAGGCTTTATTTAGACATTTATAAGCCTTGCTCTTGGTATAATACCCTAGAAAGATTGCTTCATCACTCTTGGAGTCAATTTTTCCATTTCTATCATCTTTTAAGAGATAACACTGACTGCCAAAATTTTTGAAATAACTCACATTGGGTGTGTATCCATACCAAAGCTCATAAGGTGTCTTTTTAGTGTCTTTCTTCAATTGTACTATGTTCAATGTGTAACACCCCAAAATTGGCATCTTGCAACCCTAACCAATTTTGTTGCATTTGTTATTCTTCTAAATTATCAAAGTCCTATTGTACTAGGCAATTCTAAGTTTTGACTGACTCTACTTGACCTGAGTGTCAAATGCAAAAAATCCTAAATCTGCATTAATCATACATTATATTTAATTCCTAAATATTTATTGGCTAAACAAACCCTATGATTGAATTAATTTAATTATAAACTCCTAGCACTTTAATTAAATTAAATTCACCCCTTTTAGCTAAAACACATGAAAAAGAATTAAATAATATTTAATTATTAAATAAATATCCTCATTTTAATAATTGAATTTAATTATTCAGATAATTGAGAAAAACACATTTATGAGGTTATATTCTATTTATTTAATTAAATATTCTCTCAAAAATCTTTTCTCTGTTCAGAAATGGAAATTTTGAATTAACTGTTCTTTAAAGAGAAAGAAAACAGCTAAAATCATAAATAAAACAGTTAAAATCAAAGAAAGAAAATAGTTAAAGCAAAGGGAAAACAATTTATTGTGTTCTTTTAAAGAAAGTTTTCTATTTTAAACTGGCTTTTCTATCTATTTTATTTCAAAGAGGAAAATTTCTATTCTAATCACCTCTGAGTCTATAAAAGGAACTCTCATCTCTCATTCAAACCCCCCCCCCCCCGATTACTGCCTGGAGAAAATATGCATTGTTAGAATACTGAATTGTTGCTACATTTTATCATCTCATTTTTAAGTTAGAAGCTTTCATTTGCAATAGAATAATTTCAATTTATTAGAATAATTGTATTGAAATCATGTCTTAGATTAATCTTGCATCTTTCAATTCTTAGAATAATCTTGCATTTGCATCGTATTCATGAAACAAAATCCTTCATTCTTAGATTGGTTTATGGTTGTGAGACTCTTGTTCTGAGAGCTATTTCGAAACCCCATCTAGATAGAAGGCAATAGGTCAAATCATATAGGCATGTAGGATGAATAAATCATATTCACTTCTATATGTGGTTGATGAACAAGGACTATGTTGAAGTGTATAGTTGAATAATAAGCTAATTTTACCACATACATTTTTGGTGCCCACCGTGGGGCTCAGAATTTTACTTTCTAGCCTCATTTTTGCACACTTTTGATCAAATCTGGTTTTCGTCTGTACGGCTCAATAATGAAAATTCACGCAAAATTTATCGCATAACCGTGCAAAGTTTTGCAAGTATATGCATTTATTCACGTGATACATTAGGATTCTTCACATGGATTGTGATACTTCTTCGCATGACATTTGACTCGACTGATTTTAAATTATAGTTTTTGATCTCTATTTTTTGCTATTTTCTGACGGCTAATGTTTTTTGTTTCTTGTTGACTGTGTTTTTTTGGTTTTTATCTTTAAAACAGCTTAACAGTGGTTTGTGGGATGCTGAGATGAAGAAAGAAATTACAAACTACTGATGTATTTATTGCAGGATGCTTGTCAAAGACATACGTGTTTTCACAAAACTCTCATGTCTATTTTTAGTAGTTAGAACACACTTTGGTTGGTGCTTAAAATGAATCATTATCTTGCATGATTGAAGTGTTTTTTATATTTTAATTCCAAGAAATATATGAAAATATCCTCTCCCCTATCTTTTATGGATCTTGGGTGTAAGAGAAATTCATATGATTCTTCTAGTGTGGCTACCTCCCAAGAGCTTTAGCAGAGCCAGTGAGAGTGATTTCCCAACCGGTAACAAGCTAAAGCCAAGCCCTTCCGAACTGGTATATAAAAAATGCCATTGTGATTAATATCATAATGGACAGGTGTGAATTTTTTGTGGCAACCAAAATCTTCTCTAGTACCCTAGTGGTGCATTAAAGTCCTGACATCATTAAGGTGAAAGCCTTTCTTTGAAAGAATTTGGAGATCCCCCTTAATTGAGAAAATGACTTGATCAAAACCACCTGAATGGATGTACTTACTACAAACTATTGTTCTAGTTTCCAAAAACCCTCTATCTATTGGCGTGGAAGGTCAGAGACCAACTAAGATGCCCCACACTCTTATGGCTCTTAGTAGAGACAAAAACCCTTTGGGAAGCAATTTCTTTGGGGTTCGAAGCTTGGTGTGCCTGAGAAGTGAGTGCACATGTAAGGAGGATCCCGTGCCTCCAAGCTTCTAAGTTTTCTGATAAGAGTAGGCATAGCTAAACTTCAGTTCAAGTGGGGATTCAACAAATACTTCCCTGGAAATCCTAGGATTGTAATGTATCTATTCTAGTACTACAAAAATTCTGCTTAATGTGTTTTGGCATGGGTATATCCTTTAAACAATCCAAACGAACGTCAAATCACACAAACTGTCAAACTTGAACATGTCCAAAACAATCTACAATCTGAATTATCTTTCAAAAAACATCATGGTTTTGTCTCAAAAAATGCAATCTGGTCTTAATTGTCTGGTTCTATAGAATTTTACGCTTTCACTACAAAATTTTGTGCAAAATTCTGCCATCTTCACATCACTCTGTGCAAATTTGTGCATGGGTATCTGAACATCTTTGCACGATATTGTCTAAATCTACTATCATTTATTCACCAGTCTTTTGCCATTTTCTGCAATATTTCATGCGGGACTGCATAGTTTTGCATGCACCTGTGCAAATCTTCATGCGAGAAAGCACTTCTTTGCGCGAGTCTGATACAATTTGTCAAAACAATGAGCAATTTCCCATCTGTACAATGTACTTCTACTAAATCTAGTCTCTGATCTGGATCTATTTATCTTCCCTTTATCTATACATAATCTGTAACTTGGTTTCTTGGGTTGAGAATTACGTGATTCTTGCTTAAACTGGCCTCATCTCATATCTTTTGGTATATCTCGTCTTTGTTGTCATACCTTGTGTCGCAATAGTCAGCTCTTGGCTATTCTAGCCTCATCTCTGATAATTTGCACCAAGGAAACTTCACCTTTTGGCACTTTCTATGCATTTACTTTGAGACAGTTTCAAGTTTGGTCCTAGTTCACATCCCTTGTACAATCTTTGTCTATGATTGTTACAACTCATAGTGGAAAAACATTCCTTTAAACCAATCAAAATGAATATGTTCTTTCCACACGATTGCCAGCTACATCTAGTCAGGGATCATCTCGATCTCCTTCTCTGGTACTTTGACCTTACATCAAATGGTCATTTCTAGTGGATTTTAGCCAGGTTTGAAACCCTTTGTTCCAAGAGGATCTAAATTCTAAAAACACTCAACCTTCTCATACTAAATCTTTACACATTGAACCATTGCATTCTAGCAAGATGGCAGATCATGACCAATCAGGTGAACATAGTAGAGATGACCTCTCTAAAACTAGGGGTAAATTCCTTTTTCAAGACCCCCCCACTGATGAGGAAACATAAATTATCCAAGTAGATATCCTGAATTCTCATGCCAATAAAGATTTTTGCAGGATGATGGAAATTTTCCTAGCTGAGGAAAAAGAGAAATACCTTCTTGAACTAGCCAATCAAGGGGCTAAGTTACCCTCCGACTACAATGTAGAGACACTTGTCACTAAAGAGGAAGAAACCAAAAAATCTAGGTTACATAAACAAGTCCAAAGTATGCAAGAGCAACTCTCTCAACTCTTGAAGGAGAAAGACAAGCCTACTACACAATTCATGCTGGAAAGCATCTATCATTTCCTGTTTGACAAGAGTCTATGCATGCCTCCTTTTCCAAAAAGAGTTGAACTTCCCAAATATGATAAATACTTGGGTACATTTGATCCCCAGAATCATTTGAGAGAGTTTGGTGCTCTCTCTATGGAGTTTATACATGACACAACCTATCTCATGCGTCTCTTCCCATGTAGTTTGGGAGGGTCAGCTATGGAGTGGTTCTCTAGGCTTCCAAATGGCATCAAAACATTTGACAAAATTGCCAATTTATTTTTGCAACACTATTCTCACAACATCCAACATCCAACATCCGGTTCACATCCGAGATCTTTGCAACCTGAAACAGAACCATGGGGATGATGACATGTAACTGATAAATGTTTGATAATGTCAAGCTGAAGATAATGCAAGATATTAAATCAGTTAATGGTTTGTATTGTCATTGATGTCAACTTGATATCATCTGTGCGATCATGTATATAATGCCAAAGACTTCAGAGAATCAATGGAACAAAGATTATGCTTTCAGCAATGCATAAAATTCAAGTATTCACTAAGTGATAGATAACACCGACAGAGTGTGCACCATTGGTAAAGGCAAAGAACCAAAGTCACAGTGGTACCCAATGACCAAAAGACAGCGTTTCCCAACAAAGAAAAATCACAAGATGCCCGACGAGCTGAGAACAGAGTTGCCTGATGAGTAAAATTCAATAATGCCCTACAGACAAAGATCCTGAAGATGACTAGAGTCACACCAATGGAATAGGCAGTTGTCACCGATGACTAACTGTAGAGTTGACCGTAAGAATAGAGAGTTCAAAAAATGATAAAATATGTAGCTGGCAAGAGCTAAAGATAGACTTAACTAGTTGTTTTCATTGTTTTATTCAACTAGAGTTAAGTGATTGATTTAAAGAA
The DNA here is from genome assembly GCA_018584345.1 of Thuja plicata. Lineage (NCBI taxonomy): Eukaryota > Viridiplantae > Streptophyta > Pinopsida > Cupressales > Cupressaceae > Thuja > Thuja plicata. The sequence continues at coordinate 497,850 of MU225972.1, read as the reverse complement.
GATTTGTACAGTTGGAAAAAATATAACTATGAGATAAATCAGGAGTTATGCTTTAAATTAGATTGGCTGGATTGTTTTTCACACCAAGAATCAAGAATCAAGAATCAAGAAATGGTGAATATCATGTCCATATAAGAGACAAGCTTAATTTATTTCTGCATCACATGAAAGGGGAGTGAATAATAATAGGATGCTGAAGAGAAATTGATGAAGGATAACTTCATTCAGTCCTGATGAATCAAGCTAAAGGAGAGCTAAAGAATTCTACAGACACCGAAGAAAAGTGAAGCACAACATCACAAAGCAAAAAGTGTGGAAGAATTGAATTGATACATTGATCAGAGAGGTAATGTACTTAAATAGATTTGAAAATATGCAATTCAAATTGCATTAGAAACAGGTCATTGTGTTTCAGTTTAACTATTGAAGCATCAAGTCTCTTAATAGAGCAGGACTTAATAGTCTTCTATATATTGAGGTACATCCCAAGGAGTGCCAAAAAGGTTGATTCATGAAAGTAGCATTGGACTTTCCAAATACCTATTGACAGTCTAAGAAGAAGGCTGATTCAAGGATGGTAGCAAGATTTTCCTAAAGCCTATTGACAATCTAAGGAGTCTAATTCAAGGATGGTAGAAAATAGATGCCCGATACTAAGTGACAACCTCTATGTATAAAATCCTCTAACAAGATCACACCTAATAGTGTGTTTGTAACTTTTAATAGGGTTGGCTCCTAACAGGGCTCATTCTAGAAGAGTGAAAATTTGGGGTACTGGTCCCAGTGGTTTTTTCCCTTAACAGGGTTTCCACGTTAAAATCCATGTGTTATGTGTGTATGGTTTATTACTTTACTATTTTACATTTCACATATTCATTTCTGGATTGATCGGTATACTTTGCATATTTACTGAGTGTCGGTAAATAGTTTTTACTGCTTATCGATAATCAAGGAGAACAAGGTCAGAAAAGGAAAAACTGACAGACAGTTAAATCATTATTAGTATTTCATGGCATGCATCTTATAGGGACTTAATAATATAAGGTTTATTGATTGGTGGTTAAGTTTAAAGACAAGTTTTTGAAGCCACTGATTCACCCCCCCTCTCAGGTATTACTAACAATTGGTATCAGAGCTTGTGTGCTTAGAAGGAAGGTTTCAAGACCTAAGTCAGGATCACAAGATGAACAGACGAGATGTGCCCAAGTTGAAAAAAGACAACTTTTCTTCATGGAAAAGCAGGATAAGACTCCACTTATCAGGTATTGGTAATGATGTTACTCAATTCCTAGATATTGAATATGTGTTTCCTACAGGAGCTTTGACAGTAGATCAATTGAGAGAGAAGCATGAGCATAACTGCATGGTTATAGAGCTTTCTTCCTCACTCTCTGATGCTGAATTTGAAGATGTCGAGGATTGCAAAACTATAAAGAAAATGTGGGAAAAACTGAAGCTTGTACATGGAGGTGATACAAATGTTCTAAGAGCCAAGGCAAAAAGCCTTAGAGGAAAATTTGATGATCTCAGAATGAAAGAAGGAGAAAACATCACACAGTACATCACAAAAATAAAAGAAGTAGTCAATGCTATACGAGGTGTTGGAGGTACACTTGAAGAGGAGACATTGGTAAGTAAAATCTTAAGAACCTTATTGCCTGTATATGCTATTAGAGTTTCTGTCATTCAAAAAATGAGAGTAGTATAAAACAACACAGTTACTCTTGATAGTTTAATTGGTAGACTAAGTTCATTTGAAATGAATAACTTTGACAATAGTGTCTTACGAAACTTAGAGTCTACATTTAAGTCTTCTATGAAAATAAGCAAATCCAGTCATATATACTCATCTAGAAAAGACAATGAAAGTGAAAGTGAAGAAGAAGATCTAGATGAAATAGAAGCACTTATGGCTAGAAGAATGCAGAGAGGCAAAGGTAAATACAAAGGCAAGTTACCACTTGTATGCTTTAATTATAAAGAGATTGCACACTTTGCTACAAGATGTCCTAATAGAAGAAAAGAGGACAAAAGTAATGACAGACCTTTTGAGAAGAAATTTGACAGAGGTGATAACAAAGATTATAGAGGTTACCAACAATCAGAAAGAAGAGATACCTGAGACTACAAGGATAAAGGCAAGAAGGCTAGCTACCTAGATGCTTGCAAAGATGATGACACTGACACCGAATCTAATGAAGAAATCAAGATGGTATTTGTAGCTATAAAGGATGATTCGGATGAAGATGAAAGGTATGTAGAAATTGCACTCATATCTAAGGTTAGTAAGAATGACATCTAGATTATAGATAGTGGTTGCACTCACCACATGACCGGTGACAAAGAAAAGTTTAACACTTTCGAGTATTACAATGGTGGTACAGTAAGAATGGGTAATGATACACCTTGTCCAGTTGAAGGTAAAGGAACTATAATGTTGAATAACCTGATTAAATGTGAAAATTATTATTAGGTAAAAGGATTGAATTATAATCTATTGAGTGTTTCTAAGCTGAATAATTTAGGTCACAAAGTAACATTTGAGAACAAGAAGGCAAAGATCTTCAATGAATCAAGAAAACTGATTTTTATCGGTGAACAAACTAAAGGTAACTTATTCTATCTGAATGATACTAACACCACTTTCTTAATGACTAGAAATGAAGACATATGGTTGTGGCACAAAATATTGTGTGATGTGAATTTTGACAACATGTTAAAGATAAGCAGAAGAAGAAATGTAAGACGCTTACCGATGATGACAAAGCCAAACAACGTCATGTGCAAAAATTGTCAAAAAGGTAAAATGACAAAGTCTAGTTTCAAAATTAAAACCCATACATCTGATGATATTCTAGAATTAGTCGATACTGATTTATGTGGACCTATGAGGACAATGAGCTATTATGGAGATAGATATTTTATTCTCTTTGTTGATGATTACTCTAGAATGATGACATTTATGTTTCTAAAAGATAAATATGAAGCATTCAAGATGTTTAAATGGTATAAGGCTATGGTAGAAAAACAAAGTGGTAAGGATTTGAAATTTTTGAGATCAGATAGAGGAGGAGAATTTATATCAGATGAATTCACTAATTTCTATAATGAGTATGGTATAAAAAGACAAGTTTCTACACCAAGAACGCCATAGCAAAATGGGATTACTGAGAGAAGGAATAGATCAATAGTTGATTGTGCAAGAACACTGATGATAGAGAAAGACATCACCCAAATCTTCTATAGGGAAGCTATCAGCACTGCTATCTATACACTTAACTGAGTACAATTAAAGGACACAAAGAAGACACCTTATGAGCTATGGTATGGTAAAACACCCAATGTAAGCTACTTCAAGATCTTTGGTAGTCAATGTTATGTCTGAAAGGATGATAGAAATGGAAAGCTTGACGCCAAAAGTGATGAAGGTATTTTTCTGGGGTATGCTACCAAAAGCAAAGCTTTTAGATGTCTTATAAAGGCCTCTAACAAAATAGTTGAAAGTGAAAATGTAAAGATTGATGAATTTGCAGAAAAGAATGAGATGGAAAGCACAAAAGAACCAGAGGACTACAACAATTTTGTATATTGTGAAGAACCCAACACTCTGCCTAAGTAATATTGCTTAATCCCAGAAAAATAGAATGTTGCAACTGACAGTCAAACTGCTGTTACTGATGGTCAGGATAATAATCAAGATAATGTGCAAGGTAATGAATAAAAAAATGAAGATCAAAATAATGATCAAGATGATACACAAAGAGTTGTACCTATACTTGCAAGATATGTAAGAAGGAACCATCTAGAGATCCAACTCATAGGAGATAAGAAAGTTGGTACAAGAACAAGAAGTAAGTCTTTAACCTCAAATTGTTTAATTTGTGAGTTTGAGCCAAAATCTGTCAATGCTGCACTAGATAATGAAGAATGGATAAGTTATATGAATGATGAGATTGAGAAAATTGAGAAGAACAAAACATGGTCACTTGTGCCAAGACCAGATGACAAGAATTTCATTGGTACAAAATGGATATTCAGGAATAAGCTGAATGAGAATGGAGAAGTCACAAGGAACAAAGAAAGAATAGTATGCAAGGGGTATGCACAAGAAGAAGGTATAGAATATGGAGAGACCTTTGCACCCATTTCTAGGCTAGAAGGAGTAATAATGCTACTTGCTTATGCTTCATATAGAGGATTCAAAGTATATCAAATGGATGTCAAGTCATCATTCCTAAAGGGAATACTTGAAGAAGAGGTATACATTGAGAAACCAAAAGGGTTTGTAGATCCGGACAAGAGGAACATGGTATGTAGACTTCACAAAGCCTTGTATGGATTAAAACAAGCTCCTAGAGCTTGGTATGAATGACTTCATTCCTATCTAATAAGTATTGGATTCATAAGGACTAGTGAAAACAATAATCTTTATTTAAAAGAAGATACTGATGCTAACACTTTGATTGCTGAAATATTTGTTGATGATATCATATTTGGAGGCAATGATATGCTATGCAAATCATTTTCTGATGAGATGAGAAAATAATTCAAGATGTCTATGTTTGGAGAGATCAAGTTCTTTCTTGGTCTACAAATCATTCAAAAAAGTGAAGGTATTTTTATTACACAGTCCAGATACATCAAAGAGGTCCTGAAAATATTCAAGATGGAAGATTCCAAACCAGTTGGGACACTGATGGCTACTGGATGTAAGTTAACAAAGGAAGAAAAGACAACAAAGGTAAATCAGACTTTGTATAGATCAATGATTGGAAAACTCATGTATGTTGTACACATTAGACCAGATATTGCACATACAGTAGGAATGGTTGCTAGATTTTCTTCTAACCCCAGGGAATCACATATGACTGCTGTAAAAATAATTTTAAGATATCTGAAGAATACTGAGGAATTTGGCTTATGGTATAGAAGAGAAGGCAAATTTGAACTTAAGGTGTTTACCGACGCTGATTGGGCTGAAAATCTTGATGACCGGAAGAGCACAACTAGAGGAGCATTCTTTATGGGTGACAAACTTTTCACATAGATTAGCAAGAAGCAAGGATGCATCTCTTAGTCTACTACAGAAGTAGAATATATTGCTACTGCTCCAAACTGCTCAAATATTGCATGGATCAAATAGTTGCTAGGAGGTATGCATATGAAGATCTCAGAACCAGTGATTATTTATTGTGATAACACCAATGCAATAAACATTTCCAAGAATCCAGTCATGCATTCCAAGACTAAACACATTGCTATCAAGTATCATTATTTAAGAGAACAAGTTCAAGAAAAAGAGGTGATACTTGAGTATGTGCAATCAAAAGAACAATTGGCTGATATTTTCATCGAGCCACTGCCTAAGGATACATTTGAGTACCTAAGAAAGAGACTAGGGGCCAAACCCTTGTCTACCAGTTAGTAAAATACTGAAGGCTACATCAGCCTATATATTATTAGAAAATCATTCATGTTGATGCAAGAAAAAAGATGAACTTCAAAGCTACATCTATATAGAAAGGTATATATCAGAATTGAGTACCAGGTATATTATTATATTGTTGATGGATAAAGGAAATTCAAGAAATATATTATGGATGGAGAGAAAAGATCACTTGACATTAATGTCAGATATCTGTGAGATATTTGTTTGGCATTGTTGTCAAAGGGAGATAAAGTTTCCATATTATCACAGTCTTCATAAAAAGAAGAAATATTATCCATTATCATATTACTCCAATAGGGAGAGATTATATCCATAGGGAGAGAGTTTGTATAAAGGAGTTAATAAAAAGGGAGAGTTGTTGAAAAGAGATAGAGACATCAAAGAAGAAGAACAGTCAAAAGACAGATATTGATACAAGGAAAGGATGCAACACATCAGAACAAAAAAATATATAGAAAGTTGAAAGAATCAAACCTAAGCTAACACAGAGCTTGTCGGCGGTCAGACATTTTTATCAGTTATCAAACAAAGATTGGTAGTTTGATGAATCTCAAACAATTGTATTTCATATTGTATTAGAAATAGTATAGTGTGATAATATAAGTTTGTTGCCATTAATGACAAAGGGAGAGATTGATGACATGTAATTGATTAAATTTTTGATAATGTCAAGCTAAAGATAATGCATGACATTAAATCATTTAATGGTTTATATTGTCATTGATGTCAACTTGATATCATCTGTATGGTCATGTATATAATACCAAAGACTTCAGAGAATCAATGGAACAAAGATTACGCTTTTAGCAATGCATAAAAGTCAAGTATTCACTAAGTGATAGATAACACCGACGGATTGCACACCATTAGTAAAGGCAAAGAACCAAAGTCACAGTGATACCCGACAAGTAGAAGATAGTGTTGCCCGATGAAGCAAAATCACAAGATGCCTGACGAGCTAAGAACAGAGTTGTCCGACGAGTAGAATCCAATGATGCCCAATAGACAAAGATCCTGAACGTGACTGGAGTCACACCAATGGAACTAGCATTTTTCACTGACGACTAACTGCAGAGTTGACCGACAGAACAGAGAGTTCAGAAAATGAAAAATATCTAGCTGGAAAGAGCTAAAGATAGACTTAACTAGTTGTTTTCATTTTTTTATTTGACCAGAGTTAAGTGATTGATTTAGAGAAGATTTGTACAGTTGGAAAAAAGATAACTATGAGATAAATCAGGAGTTATGCTTTAAATTAGATTGGCTGGATTGTTTTTCACGCTAAGAATCAAGAATCAAGAAATAGTGAATATCATGTCTATATAAGAGACAAGCTTAATTCATTTCAGCATCACATGAAAGGGGAGTGAATAATTAGAGGATGTTGAAGAGAAACTAATGAAGGATAAATTCATTTAGTCCTGATCAATCAAGCTGAAGATGAGCTAAAGAATTCTGCAGACACCGACAAACAGTGAAGCACAGCATCACAAAGCAGAAAGTGTGGAGCACAAAGAATTGAACTGATACATTGATCATAGAGGTAATGTACTTAAATAGATCTAAAAATATGCAATTCAAGTTGCATTAGAAACATGTCATTATGTTTCAGTTTAACCATTGAAGCATCAAGTCTCTTAATAAAGCAAGACTTAACAGTCTTCGATATATTGAGGTACATCCCGAGGAGTGCCAAAAAGTTTGATACATAAAAGTAGCATTAGAATTTCCAGATACCTATTGACAGTCTAAGAAGAAGGATGATTCAAGGATGGTAGCAAGATTTTCCTAAAGCCTATTGACAGTCTAAGAAGGAGGTTGATTCAAGGATGGTAGTAAATAGATGCCCGATACTAAGTGACAACCTCTATGTATAAAATCCTCTAACAAGGTCACACCTAACAGTGTGTTTATAACCTTTAATAGGGTTGGCTCGTAACAGGGCTCACTTTAGAAGAGTGAAAATTTAGGGTACCGGTCCCAGTGGTTTTTTTCCCTTAACAGGGTTTCTATGTTAAAATCCATGTGTTATGTGTGTATGGTTTATTAATTTACTATTTTACATTTCACATATGCATTTTTGGATTGATCGGTATACTCTGCATATTTACTGAGTGTCGATAAATAGTTTTTACTGCTTATCGGTAATCAAGGAGAACAAGGTCAGAAAAGGAAAATTGACAGACAGTTAAATCATTATTAGTATTTCATGGCATGCATCTTATAGGGACTTAATAATTTGAGGTTTATTGATTGGTGGTTAAGTTTAAGGATAATTTTTTGAAGCCACTGATTCACCCCCCCTCTCAGTTATTACTAATAGGGGAATCCTTCTTGACAATTCTCCAAACATGGAGACAACTTTATACATGATATTCTCGCAAAATACCTGAATTTGAAAAGTTGGACATCTTTCTAGACAATCTTCTTCCCAACTTTGGGTATCAAGTACAGCTGCAAGGTCCTCTAACCTTCGATGATATGATTAAGCAAGTTGTGAGAATCAAGACATTTATGATCAAGAAAGGAGAATTGACCTTACACAAGGAAAATAAACAAGGGTTTTCCTCCTCAAGCAAAGATAAACCCAAATTTCCCAACAAGAACCAGAATGTTGTGGATGATGGAGTTGTAGACAATGTGACTCCCAAGCTTTCAAAGGATGTTTTTAATCTCACCACCACAATGCAAGCTGCAGAGGCCACTAAACAGGCTACATAGGATCCAAACTGAGTACTTCACATTTTTTTGGATCTAAACCTTGGGCTCCTAGACCCAAGTGTGAATTCACTCCTTTAGGAGAACCTCTTGATGTAGTTTACAAGACTCTCTTGGAAAACTACTTACTTACTCCACTGGATAATTCAGGACCTTATGATCTGCAACCAAGACCCTCTTGGTGGAATGAATCTTCTTATTGTGATTTTCACCAAAACAAAAGTCATAAAAAGGCTACTTGTCTTAAATTATGGCATAAAATTTAGGATCTCATCGATAGTGAAGTTATTACTGTGGGAGGTCACAACAAGAACTTAGACCACCAAGCTTTTAAAGATCCATTTCCTCCTCATGGGAAAGGTGAGTCATCTAAAGGAAAAAATATTGATGCCAAGGTCAACTATACATACACCAATAATGACAATTTCATTAATATGGTTGAGCTTGTTGATGCTGAATATTGTAATGTTGTCATTCTCAAGGGAAGGGAAGATACTCTCAATCCCAAAACTCCCTTTATTTTGTGAGGGTCTACACCTCAGTCCTCCAAACAATAACAGTCTCAAGTTAGTACAAACATTGTTACTCGATCTCATGCTAAGATCATCATCAAAGGCCTTGAGCCTTCTACATCTACACCAACACAACCTACAGACAAAACTATTGTTGGCTCTACCAATAAGAATCTAAATTTGGGTTCCTCATCTAATACTGCCAATTACAAAATTCTAGAACAATTACAATGTACTAATGCTCAGATCACCATCTTTGAGCTACTAAAACTCTCCCCTACTCACAAGGAGATCCTTGACAAAGCCCTCATTGAGGAAAATGTCCCAAAAGATCTTGATCTCAACTGGTTTCAATCCATGGTAGGTCACTTGACCTCCTCCCATTACTTGTCTTTTTCTGAGGAAGACAACCATTCTTTGAGTCACCCGCATAATAACCCCTTGCACATTGAAGTCATGATTGGTCTGAAATGCGTTCATCTTGTTCTCATAGACAATGGCGTTGGCCTCAACATTTTCTCTGCTAGCTTCCTTACTGATTTAGGCTATGGCAAAGACTCCATAGATGTTCACAAAAAGATTTCTATATGATGAATAAGAATGGAAATCTAAGGGGCTAGTTGTGTTTCCAATCAGAGTTGGCCCTGTTGAAAGAGATGTTATAAGTCAAGTGTTTGACATTCCTTTAGTGTACAATTTTCTATTGGGAAGGACATGGATCCATGAAATGCAGGCTATCCCTTCGACATACCATTAGTGCATTAAATTCCCATTCCAAGGGTCCGAAGTGACTATACCTGCTAATACACGCTATGATTGCAACACACTCACAAAATCTACTAACATCTTTGTGCCCACCAACAGAGAGTCCGTTGAGCTCTTCAAGACTAAACTAAAAGAAATGGAAAAGGGTCTGACACTCAAGGAAACTGACATGGGAGGATATCATATTGAACCCATGTTGTCTCTTACATCTCTACCTTTGTCTCCACATTATTTTGGGAGACCTTCTGAAAGCACTAAACCTTCTTTAGTTCCTCCAACAAAATATGGTGGTACTTTTGTACAAGCCATAGTACCATTAGAAGAAGAAGCTGAAAACAAGGCTATCAAAGCCTGGATCTATAAAGAAGATGACACCTCAAAAAAAACCACTCTACCTTATGACATAAACCTTGAATAGTATGGTAATGGTATAACTATTATGCAACGCTTTGGGTTTAAAAATAATGGTCCTATAGGTGCAAATCATAAGGGATTGATTGCACCACTTGAGGCTATTGGTCACCAAACATGTGACTCTATAGGTATAGGCTTCAAGAAGCTCACATTTCAACTAGGAATAAACAAATTTTTAGCTCACATAGATCAACAACCAACACCTAAAGATACATCTACAACTAAATAGTCTGAAGATAGCTCGGAGGAAGACTACTTCCCTTGTCCCATTCCTCTAGATTTAGCAGCATTCTTTGCTAAGCTAGATTACTTTATACCACATGTCATTACAGTCATGACTGACAATGATTTTGATAAAACCACGCCACTTTATCCATTAAACTATGAGCGGTGGAAAGAAATGCACACTATCAATTCAGGTCATCAGGGCGATCTGTACATACCAACAAACTTTCAAGAGCAGTTTGAATAGGAATCCCAGCCACTCCTCACTACACAAGAAACAGAGGATGCTGCAAGCATTGATGAAGAACCTATGTCACAAGGTGATTATCTCACCATAGAAGAAGTCTTAGGAAGCACCCACCCAAACTAGGGATAGAGGGTTGACTTTACTCATGTTCTTGATATGACGCCTAATGATGAAATAAACTCTCATGAATATGAGTTTGATAGCTTGTCATATGCCACTTCTGATAGAGATATAAATACAATTCATATGCATGAAAACCTTCTCGACGTAGGTGAAGGTTCTAGTGTCAGGTTAAACAAGTCCAACTCCATAGATTTTAACATGTCATCTACTACAGTTGCTAGGAATCAAAGGAATTTGAATACACCTTTGGATGAGATTGCTCTAGGTCTCAACTTGCTCATCCATGCTTTTGATGATTATAAAATGAATGCACTTGAACCTGTCTCTTCTCTTTCACTCTGCCATCCCGAGCTTATAGATTGGAACTCTCCCTCCCCATCTAATCAAGTCCTTATGTTCCAGAATGATTACGCTCTTGCCTGTTACCTCTATTCTATCAAACTTGTAACATCCTCCACTAGTGAAGAAAGTGTCAACGTGACCGAGGTTGATATCAAGTATCTTAGTCACAAAATCAAAAGAAGAAAAAATAGGCACCCTAACGGTGAAAACCACATTGTGGAAGTGTCATATCCTACAAAAGTCAAAATAAAGGATGTATCCAAGGGTGAAAACCTCTCTGAGGTGCTTGAGGATGAGATACTTGATATACTTCCAAGTCATTTCTAGGAAGGTTCATCTATGCTAATTGAACCCACTCAACTAGTCAACTTGGGTAGAGAAGATGAACCTCAGATCATTCACTTGGCACAATCATTATCTGAGGCAAAAAGAGAGGAATTCACTACATTCTTCTAGAGCAAAAATATAAACTTTGCATGGAAATATTCAGACATGTCGGAATTAGACCCTAATCTAATCATGCACCATTTTTCCATTGCACCAGGCATCAAGCCTGTTAAGAAAAAGCTTTAGAAAATGCATCCACATGTGGCTCTACTTGTTAAAGCTAAATTGGAGAAAATTCTAAAGGTAGTATTCATCAGAGCCATTGACTATGCAGAATGGATCTCTAACATTGTTCCAGTCTCAAAACATGACAAATCTATCTGAGTATGCACAGACTTCAGAGGTTTGAATAAGGCATGTCCTAAGGATGACTTTCCATTGCCCAATATTGATATGATTATAGATATGATAGTAGGATATAAAATGTACTCACTAATGGATGGTTTCTCCAGCTACAACCAGATAAAGATCGCGCCAGAGGACTAAGAAAAAAATGCTTTTATATGTGCATGGGGCACTTTCTGTTGGAATGTCATGCCCTTTGGACTCAAAAATGCTGGTGCTACATATTAGAGAGCTATCACCACCATATTTCATGACATGATGCACAAAAAAATGGAGGATTACGTTAATGACACTTTAGCCAAGAGCATGTAACGAGAGAAACATCTTGCGGATCTAGATCCTATATTAGATCACATGGAACAGTTCAGTCTGAGGCTCAATCCTAAGAATTGCACATTTGGCGTAACCTCTGGAAAATTTGTTGGTTATATTATCTCTACAAAAGGCATTGAGGTGGATCCTGTGAAAGTTCAAGCTATCATGGAAATGCCACCACCAAAGAATATCAGACAAATGAGAGTAATGCAAGGCCAACTACAGTCTATCCAGCATTTTATGTCACAACTGGAAGACAAGTCCCAACCATTCACCAAGAATTTGCACAAAGGAGTGACTTACCAATGGAACAAGGAATGTGATGAAGGGTTCACACAAATCAAATAGTATCTTTTTAACCCACCAATCTTGATCCCTCCTATTCATGGGAAGTCTCTTATACTTTACATCTGTGCTACAGATACATCATTGGGTATCCTATTAGCTCAAGAAGATCAGAACAACAAAGAAAGGGCTATCTACTACATTAGTATAACTCTGGTCTCATATGAAACAAAATATTCTTCTATATAGAAGGATTGCCTTGCAGTGGTATTTGCTTCACAAAAACTACGGCACTATATGCTAGCTCATACTACACGCCTTATTGATAAAATTGATCCTCTGAAATATTTTCTTAGGAAAGCTACCCTCATAGGTAGACTAGCTAAATGGGTCATGCTTCTCAGTGAATTTAATATTGAGTACGTAGAGAGAAAAGTCATCAAGGGGCAAGCGATTGTAGATTAGTTTGTGGAAGCACCTCTAGTTGATCATCAACCATTGAACATTGAATTTTCAGATGAGTCCATATTACTTCTTACACATCAGTCCTGGACTATATTATTTGATGGTTCATTTACCCAACAAGGGTCAGGTGTTGGGATACTGTTCATTACACCTCAAAGGTACTCTTTTCCAAAAGCATATAAGATGTTGTTTCCTTGTACAAACAACATCATTGAGTATGAAGCCTTAACCAATGGTATGAAGATCTCCCATGAGTGGCGAGTGGACAAGCTCAATGTCCTTAGAGATTCATAGTTAGTCATCAATCAAGTAAATGATATCTATCAGACAAAGGATGACAAGCTAGTGCCTTATAAATGGTTGGTTTATGACATTAGAAAGTATTTTGTTCACATTGTGTGCTATAATTGTGTCACACTTCTATGAATCCTTACATTCAAGAACACTCAAGAATGAGGTCTCAAAAATCGATCCATAGCTCCCTAGGCATGGAGTGCAAGGGTTTCTAGAATGCTCTCAGCTAGAGCTATTAAGCTTATAACCTTGCTATTAAACCATGCAATGGGAGATTCAATGAAGACAAGGGCAAGAATGTCAATATCCTCAAGAATAAAGAATGAAATGCAATGCAAGCTAGATTAAGATGAATATGCAAGCTAAGCTATGAAAATGAAAGAACAAGTATTACAAAGCCTCCTAGTTAAGCTAGATGAATTAATCTA
>MU225972.1:464373-474840 GCA_018584345.1 Thuja plicata | reverse complement strand
TGGAAGCTTGATCCTTGTGCACAAATATCCTCCAATAGAAAAATAGGAGTTGACTTTTGTGTCCCACATAAGACAAAAAGTGCTTTTTCCCTTTTTATAAAATAAGAATAATGCTTTATTTGTGTAAAATAGGATAAGAAGAAAAGTGGGGATTTTTTATTTAAATAAAAGAAGAGGAAATTCCTTTTAATTAAATAAAGGCTTAGGATAAAGTGATTTTATTATTTAATTAAAAGAGATTTTTAATTAATTAAAAGAGAGCATGTTCTCTTAATTAAATAAGATTTTTATTTTTATTTTTTCTCTTTTAAATTAAATAAGGCTCAAACCTTAGGAAATATTGAATTGATTATGATTTGATCAAGAAAATTGATATAATTGATATTGTTGATATTTGAAAATATTGATTCAGGGATTTGATAGATTGAGAAATGGGGCCCAAAGTCTAGGTGACCATTTTAGGGTGCATACACACATCACATTTCAAAAAGTTCAAAGGGCAGATAATAAAGTAGTGGATGCCATTTCTACTCTTGCTTCCATGTTACAAATGCAAGAAAATGATTTCCAACATGAATTCCTAGTGGAGACATTATGCTACCTAGCCTATGATTCCCTTGATTCCTGGATGATCTGTTCTGTCATTGGACATGACTCATCTCGCTACCATCATATTTAATCCTACCTTCATGGCCAGATTATTTTGGACACTTACACCCAAAATTAGAAACATCACTTAATTCGCGGTGCTTCACGGTTTGTCATCATTGCTAATGACTTATATAGGTGCAATCTATATTGTACCCTCCTTAGGTGTTTAGAACCTGATCAGTCCAAACGTGCATTAGTAGAGGTGCATGAAGGCATCTGTGGGTCTCACTCTAACAGCCTGACACTGGCCCATAAACTTATTAGAGCTAGTTACTATTGGCCAGATAAGGAAAAAGAAGCTACATAGTTTGCTAAGTCTTGCAAACAATGCCAACTACATGGTAATCTGATTCATGCTCTAGCCAAGGAGCTTATTCCCTTCATTACTTTCTAGCCATTTCAATAATGGGCCTTTGACTTGGTGGTTAGATTTATCCCTCATCCTCAAACACACATAAGTTCATCATCACAGCTACAGACTATTTTACCAAGTGGGTGGAGGGAGTCCCTCTCACCATTGCCAATGGCAAATCAGTAGCTATGTTCATTCTAAACTACATCATCTGTAAGTATGGTGTACCCTTAGCAATAATCATTGATAATGGGGGCCAATTCAAAAATAAGGATTTGACAGAGCTATGCTCTAAGTTTAAAATTACTCAGCATTGGTCTTCCATCTACTATCCTTAGGGTAATGGATAGGAAGAAGCATCCAACAAGACAATCCTTAAAATTTGGCATCGCACAGTGCACAAATCTGGATGAGATTGGTATCTCCACATCAATCCATCTCTCTGTGCATACAGGACAAGCATAAGAACACCAACAGGGCTACGACCTATGCTTTGGTTTATGGAGCAGATGTTGTGTTACCAATTGAGGTTGAGATTCCTTCTCTACGAGTCTCTCTAAAAGGCCTCATTACTGATGATGATAACATAATATCTCGGCTACAAGAGCTAGAACTACTTAATGAATGTTGGAAACTGGCATTTGATCACCTTAGAGCATATCAAAAAAGGATGTCCAAGAGCTATAACAAGAAATTTCACCCATGGTAATTCCAAGCGGGTGACCTTGTTCTGAGGGAGAACCCTAAGAATCAACAACATCAGATCTAGAAAGAAAAGTTTGAACCAAATTAGCTTGGTCCATATGTTTTCACTGTAGTGTTTGGGTCTAGAACTTATCAAATTTATACTACTGAGGGAGAAAAACTTAGAGAGCCCATCAACGCTCTTCATTTGAAATGGTTCTACAGCTGAGACATCTTCAGTATGCTCATGTATATAGTAAAGTCCTGAAAATTTTCTAAAAATCATAAAAATTCCTAAAAAATGATCATCTTAGTGAAAACCTAGTGATAGGCGCTTTGATGTATCTCCAAAAAAATCATATATTCTAAAAATACAAAAAAAAAATTCAAAAATACAAAAATACAGAAATAGAGAAAAAGAGAAAAGGTGTCATTGATGAAAACCTGGCAAACAGGCGTCATGGTAGCAAAAAAATAATTTCTGCCAAGAAGGTGAAAATATGGTAAACAAGCACCTCTTGTCCCACATTGCTATATCTATCGTAGTACCACTTGGCTTTATGCAGTTTATTTCCTGCTTTGCTGCTTTCTTTCTTTCCTACTTGCATTTTCTTTTCTACATGCTTTTAGCTCCCGTCAAGCCACCAACTTACATGGATTGAAACTGGTCATACTCTCAGGAAAACCCTCTTGGTCTTGGGGCCACTATCCTATTACCTTTTGAAGATCTACTTCACGATAGTCACTAGTGGTTCTCACTACTTCTACCTACTGTTGCTTAGCTTATACTGAGTTATCTTTCCTTGAGAATCTCTCTAACATCAGTCACCAGTGGTTCTCACCATGTCTACCTACTGATGTCTAGCTAGTACTACAATTGCTTCACTTGAGACTCTCTCTCATGTCAATCACTAGTGGTTCTCATTATGACTGTCTACTATCACCGTACTATTGAGATTTCATACATCCATTCCAGTTGGAGTTATACTCAAATGTTCTATCTTCTTTTCTTTAGTTTGTACATAGCTTTCGATTACTTTGGTTCCTTTGAAAACTATAGTGACTTGACACTGATTCAGTGCCATACGCCTGGGAGAAACCAAATCTAGTTCATCTTCACAACATACATCAAGTCAGTCATCATTACTTGAGGGAATGGGTCCCCCATTTGATCACATCTTTGGTTTACACCCAAGTCAGTAATCTTGTCACTTCTGTAGGACAACTTGCTACTGACACAAAATGGTGTTTTTCAACACCACCATAAATAGTGTTTTTCAACACTATCTTTAGACACATCTATGTTTTTTAACACACATTGGATATCTCAAATGTAAAAATCTATCGATAAAATTCAAACACAATGCACTCACAAGCACAATGGTGTTTTTCAACACCCCTTTACACATACACATTCAAAAACTTTGAAACTAGCTAAGATATGATTGAATATTTCTTGTATGTTGTCTATTCTCATGGAATTCATTGATATTTTCTTTGTCTACTTCTTGTTGGTGTAGTCGCAATGATCTGGCAACATCAACTAAACAGGGTGTATGTGATAAGAGCTCCCGCATTAAGGTGGAATAGCCTCACATCCCTCGATCTTATTTATTTGTATGCCATGGTGAGGTTAGTACTATCTCCTTGACTATTATTTCTCTGTTTGTTTATGCATGATCGCACTCATGGTTATCTTGGCTTTGAATGCCTCGATACTGGTGTACTCTTGCAATATCAACTTGAAATAATGTTCAGGTCATCTTGGCTTTTGTGCCCTGGTGCTTACGTTTGTTTCCTATATTTTATCCGATGAAAGTCATATTCATATTCTTATGGTCGCAGTGGCACTAGTAAGGGTTGTATTGACTTTGATGTTCCAAAAAAATGCTCAATGGTGATGATTTTACGATGGGTCTCACAACCATGTCCTAGAATTGCACTTTCATATTACATCTAGCATAAGTTTGCATTTTTATTCTAGACTTGCATTGTGGCAGCAATTTGATGTTCAGTTCATTGCATACTCCTAGGTTCATACATTGGGGAGTTCTTCTTCAGCATCCTAGTTTCATCATGACTGCACAAGTGTTCGATCCTCACTCTTGATTCTTTACATGTTCTCTTGGTTAGCATTTGTCACACATCTATACACCCTTCATGAGATGTTAGTACCATATACATACATTTGCATTTTTCATTTACACATTGCATTTACATAAATCATCTACATACATACATATTTGCATCTACATCAACATTTTCATCGCATACACCCATAAATATCACATACATGTGCATTTCATACATTTACATATATTCAAAAACATGTTCATAAATTTGCATACATTCTTTATACTGTTCATAGAACATCTGAATTTCTAGCTTTTTATTTTCAATATTCTTATCAAGTCTATACTTCTCCATTGTATGATCTTTTCTCTTAAGCCTTTAAAATTTTCCAAAGAAGAGACTTAGCTTTGATACCAATTGTTGGAATTAATGGGAAGTGTGTACTGAGAGGGGAGGGGTGAATCAGTACCTCTAAAAATTTTGTATCCTTAATCAATTAACCTTTGTGTAATCAATTGTATATCTATTCAATCTGATCTATACTATCTTGATGTGATTTATATCAATTCATAACATTAAAATATATGTGAACATTCATAGAAAAACTCATGAAATTAATTGACACATAACACAAGATATGATATCACATAAAACTCTTGTTAGGAAGTAAAAACTGTGGTGGGGATGGCACCCACAAAATCTTCACTATCTACAGATTGGAAGGGACCGATTAAGGCTTACAATTTGATCACTTTTGATGATCTATCTAGTTAAGATAATCTATGAAGACCTATTAAAGCCTACTCTGTTAGGAGCTTTAGCAACACTATTAAGTGTGCATTCGGTTAAGAGATTTGTAGTTGGACTTTTAAATCCACCTTCCTTGAAAGGATTTTTAAACTTTGTTCCACTTGTTAGAATGATAGAAAATTATAAATTGACCTGATAAATGCAATCTCCTATTGCTGATATAGATTCATTTAAGTTTACATAAATGAGATTATCACCTAATGTGATTGAGTAATACCTCTGATTCTTGGTAGCCTCTGTTCTTGGTTCTTGCTAACCAAATTTACCTTTTGTTGTTATAGTTCTTGAAACTTTTAATTTGATCCATAGATGTGCTCATAGGATTCATTAATCCTCTCCTCTATATTCACATTCTTTTATAATGAATGATTGCATCATATATTTATAAGATGGATTGACATCATAAAGTTTCACGAAAAACAATGTTAACTCTAAGATCAAGTTTACAACTTGTACCTTGATATCCTAGTCTATGTATTTTAAATCAATTAGAGTGATTAAAGCACTTATATTCATGTTTTTTGTCCCTAAATAAATGGATTTAAAATAAATCAAAATTCTATAAATAGAATAAGCTTGCTTTATCTGACGTGGAAGTCAGATCCAATTTTTGCGGGCTGCAACTGACTCTTGGTTCCTAACGGTCGATTATGCTTGACTGTCTTTCAGTTTTGTTCTATTAGTTTCTCTTTAACTGACTCTTCAGTTTGCAATTTATCCTACACATTAGGTTCCTGTGTCAGGTTCCTCTTTATCTTTCTACTTTTCAATTTTGGTGTACACACAAAGTTGTGTCATCAATTCTCTTTATACTTATTCATTTCGGTGATCTCTTTATATCTGATTTTTTGTTTTCTCTTTGTTCTGTCTTTTGGTGTTTCCTTACCGAAAGTGTTGTTTGCAAACTAATGGAAAATTAATTCCATCAGCAAGACTCTCACCAGAATTCTTTTAAGAACTCTCTCATCCACTAAGAAAAAACTAGAAAGAGCAACCCAAGGACTTGACATCACCTCGTCCTCTTCTCCAGCCAATGAAGTAGTATATTTGAGTCAAAGGGTATAAAAAAGTGAAGCTTGAATGATTTGTGAGTTTTCAAGTTAGTCCTCCTTTTAATACCTCTTTATAAACTCAGGCCCATTTTAATGCCTCTTTAGAAACAATGTACTCTCCCCATACAATCAATCCCAATACTCTTTTTGCATCTATATCCAAATATGTTTCTTATTATTTACAACACCCATTTTTAGTAATGTGTGAGAAAATAGGCCATGGAATGGTTACATTTATAACTCCTATATCCTTGTCTACTTGTGTAAAAGTTTTTTGACAATCACCTTTCACTTCCTGCAACTACAAGCGTAAGTAAGTAAGTAATCAGATACATGTCACATTGCATTACAGTTTTACTAAAATGTTATGATGCTCTGCCAATTGAAATATTTTGAATAATATTTGTTTCTCATGCTGGTCCTATCATACTAATCCTTCTAATAGGATTACCCTAGTATGTTTATCCATTTCTAGTGATCTATATTTAAATCCACTTCTTGCAAGTTGTCTTCAAATGGAAAAGGCCAATCAATGAGATTATAGAGCCAAATATTATAGGTGTCCTTGGTCAATACTATTTTGATTTTTCATACTACAACTCCTGCCACACGATAAAATATGACAAGTCCGTAAGTCTATCTATTCACCATCTCAACACAAGGATCTCTCTCTCTCTCTCTCTCTCATACACTTGGCATGTTATTGTGGTTGGTAAGAGATTCTTTTAACTATTGTTTAAACTTGAGACACCATAGCTTGACATCCCTTTGTTAGTTTGTCATGCGTCATTCCTGCACTTCATCATTATTTTATTAATCTCTAGGTGGCATGCTCTGATTCATCAGGGTCTATGCCATGTCCTCAATCTATCTAGCCGACCCCATCCACCTATCACTCTCATGCAATTATGTGAAGCCCTTTCCTTCTGATAACTAAGATCACATGATCATGCGAGATCCTACCATTTGTCGAGGTATCCACCTATTTAGATTGTTGTTTGACTAGTATTTTTTGCCATGTGTCAACATCTTGCGGTCTGTCCTTTAGCCATGGGCCCACCAACATTTGTCTTCCCTAATCACCATTTTCCCACCACTAACAACCAACCATTTAACCTTTCTGAGCCAAAACCACATGTCCTTAATTAAATTAACATACCTACCCAAGATTATAAAAACACTAAGTTTATCCACAACACAATAAATGCGGGATAAATGGTTTTAGCTAATTCCATAATAGACTTCCAAACAATAGTGCCATTGACTCACTAGTGTAGTTCTTCCTGATATGATCATGCTAGTAGACTCCTTAATAATTTCATTTCCTCATTCCAACCTTTTTCCTTATTTGAATTTGATACAAAACCACGCAAGTCCTTTGAAAAACTAAAAATCCACCATGAAAGATCGTTTAAAGTCTACAAATTTTAAAATGGTACCCTAAAAAATGAGAGTACCAACACCCCCCATAATTTAACTAATGATTCTGACATTTATCACCTTTCTTCCATAATGGAAGTGGGTTACAGGCCCTTACCTTGGTCGATGATAGACCCCTTCAATTATATTGGTTGGGGTCGCCCCGCTCACTAATAATAAGACATAATTTTCTTGTGTGTTAAAGGGGGGTGGGGGGCTAAGGTTCTCCAACCATTCCTTCCCAATAATCTAATAATATCCCCCTACCATAGATGCATGCACAAGGAGGCCCCTATTATTATCATTGGTGATTGTAGGGTCTTTTTCAGTCTTGATAATATAATAATAGGGCTCCCACCCAACCTACATGGGGCCCTCATGCTAAACAACAGGATGAGTGGGAGAGATTATTGGGAGAGTATGCCTTTACCTCTATATATTTGGGGTAAGGGTATGGGCTATAGAACCAACTTTAATTGGGGAGAGGGGTTTGGGGCCCATGTGGGCCAGTAGAATCTCTGATTTATTCCTATTTGACCCAAAATTGATCAATCTAGCAATGAGAATGTTGAAGAGAGCTCCAACAGGCCTTGGAGGACCGAACCCACGTATGTGGAGAAATATAGGGAAGACTTGTGGCTAGGAGTGTGTTGGTTCCTAAAATTTTTTTACACTTATAAGCTACCAATGTACTCTTCAATACATTTTATAGAGAAGCCAACTCCAATGTTCAATTTCTTTAAGAAGATTGGACAAACTAAGAGGGACACTGAACTATCCCTCTACACTTTAGGTTCTGCAAAACCAAGGGGGGACTCTCGTTAATGCCTTTGGATACACACTAAACTTATGATTAACATTAATATAAGAAAAAATTTCATATCATTCTCAACACAATCAAGAGATACTAGATAATGAGTAATTACCCATTGAACATCAACCTTTTTGGGAGCATGAGATTAAAAGAACTACAACTAAACTGGAAAATAAAAAATATTTTTATCAAAAGATGGAATAACCAGGTATATTGAGCCACTAAGGTAAAAATTTCCAGAAATTTGTAAACCAGTGCCTTATTTATTGGGCAATATCTTCACTTTACCATTTTTGTACAAATACACAAACTGCGACTGATTCATGACTCAGATTGTTATTGCCTTAAAATAATATTCTTCAATGTAATCTAAAATTGAAATTCTTATAATGATCCTTATGCCAACCCTATGAACTCAGGAATTATTTTTTAGCATTTTAATTGATCTTTGATCAAAGCATAGAATTAAGACATACACATATGAATAATATGTGAATTGAATGAGAAATTAAGATTTGTTAAACCCACAACTCATAGAACCAACACAAAGGAGAGCACCAATCAAGATTATATTTCATTAATTTATAGAATCATCATCTTCATACAATATTTTTTCACTAAAATAAGGCTCAATAAGACTAAAAATATGATACTGAAACATATATTTTATTTGACAATCGTATGCAAAATTCAACTATACTAGTTAAACCTGAATGAGTATGAAATAAGTCTATTGGAAATTTGGACAAAATTTTGTTAGAAACACTGAGAGGGGGGGTGGGGTGAATCAGTGTTTATCTATTAATTATATTTCAGCTAATTAAACATATATCAAATGTGCATCCAAAGAAACATAACACAAGAACACATAACACATGATATGATTACGGAGAACCTTGATCAGAGGAAAACTATGGTGGGGATTAGTACCCACAAATATTGTACTAGGTATAATGAACCTGTTAAAGTTCCTTTGCCCTTTTAGAAGCAGTCTTTACAAATTAAGTACAATGACCTGGTTAAAGGTCTAACCCTGTTAGGAGTCTTTTACAAAAACCCTGTTAAAGGTATATGGCTCACTGCCTAGGCTCACTACCCAATAAAATGAAGGTTACAACCCTCTGAATGTTGATATGCACTATATCAAAATGAACTGTTGTAATGACACTGTTGTCTGATCAGTTCTGTGTATGCACGGATGCTCTTACTCCTTTAAAGAGCTATATCATCTTCTGACTTCATTATACTTCTCATCTGCATCTTCCTCATACATAATAATTGACACTTGTAACATAACATTACATTACATACTTATATGTTTACAATTGAATAGGCGTGACCCAAAACAAGACTCTAGTCAGCCTTTAAACCAAAATATACAATTCTTTTAAACAAGTCATCCTAAGTGTGTTTACTACAACATTAATTACATTAATACAAACTTATAACTAAAGGCGCTTAGCCATTACATTACAAAATCATTCACGCTAATCAAAACTGTAGTCGGCTTCCATGCTCTATTTCCTGGACTGCAGGTCTACTAATCTTCCTGTAACTTTTCTGTATTGATGTTCCATACTCTGCGCATCTAGATCTAGCATGTATATACATCATAGAGTATATACCTAAGAATGCATGTTCTGGTGTGATCTCTAACATGTGCACTGATGTACTGATCTCTGTATGTGTCTGTCTGCCCTGTTTTCACACTTAGTCATTTTCCTTTCATGACAGAACTTAAGTATGACTTTGATGCCATGTTTGACAACACAAAATAAGTCATGCTTCCTCAGGAAGCCAACTTTCCAACAATCTCCCCCTTTGTCATTTATGGAAACAAAGGAATGTGGCTAAGTTACTCAAAATGACTTCATACAAAAAAATGACTGTATATTATAATACTTAATGATATATACATATATACTTCTCCACATATACACATTCTATACTACTCCCCCTTTGAAATTAATGACAAAAGTGTGCAAAAACTATAAGTCTTTAGCATACTTACTCCATGTAAACTTCTGGGTACACAACTTGAAGAGATTGAATCTCTTTCTACCAAAAGTCTTTCATTGCGTAAATTGTCTAAAGATGTGCGCATAAAGAATATGTCAATTTCTCCATTTTTATCAGATCCATGCAAGGACCTTGATCATATGTCTATATGGTGTTATCAATCTATTTTATGTTCTCATTAAGAACTGCTAGAGATGGTGCAAGTGCATTCCTCAACTGAGTTTGTCTTATTCTGATCTTGCTAATTTCCAGTTTTGCCTTCTCAATTTTGTCCAGCTGACCTTGATAGACAATATTGCACATGTTCATATGTTGAGTGGAGTTTTCAACTGATTTCCTTATGTTATCCACCATTTCTTCTGCTTCTGCTATCTTTTTAGTGTGCTCAGAGGTGAGCTTCACTCTATCCATGCAATTTGCAATAATCTTCTTGCCTTTTGCTGCCAACTCTTTAAGTATAGCTAGTCCAATCTTTAGGGAGTTCAGATCTAAGGTAAAGTTCTTTACCAATTCATTTAGTCTCTCCTTCTTGTATTCATCTTCTACAATCTTAGTAGCTGATTCTACTAAGCTAGTGAAATGTGTTTTGAAGT
>MU225972.1:451762-463929 GCA_018584345.1 Thuja plicata | reverse complement strand
TTGTTATATTCTTCTATCTATTTAATTAAATTTATTTAATTAAATATGATTCACTTTCCCTAGTATTTAAATTTAATTTAAATACTCCCCCTTTTAATGTATTAAATCTTATTTAAATACATTATCCTTCATTGATTCCCTTTAAATAAATTTTTAATTTATTTATTCCTTCACATGAACTAAATTCTACTAAACCATAATTAATCTAAATCTAATTTAGATTAAGCTAATTTGAACCTAGATCCTACCCTATCTCACATCACTCTCACCAAATAAACCTATTCATTAATTAACTAAGGTTAATTAAGCTAATTTCTTGATTCCTACAACAATTAATCCTAATTATTTGCTCACACGTGTGAGCAAATTTTCAAAAATTGACTTTTCTAAATAATCCTTATTTAGTTCCAACAAGGTTTCTTACACCTATGATGACACTTTCTTACACTTTCCAAAAGTGTTTCATTGGTCCAAAACTCTTACACCCTCTTACACCTTCTTACAAGATCCTTCACATGTGTACTTTAAGTACACTTTGACCCATCACATCCAAAGTTGCTCACACATGTGTGAACAAAATGGGCCTTTTGCATGGCTTATGTGTCCCTCATGTGGAACCTATGTGGATGCCACATGAGCTCCACCTCATCCAAGCCCTCTCTCTCCTCCAAAAACTCTATAAATAAAGGCCTTTGTCAAGAGCAAATCATCTCTTATTTTTGCATTGTTATCATGCTAGTTTGTCTCTAGAATTCCTTAAAAGCATTTAGCATCTTTCATAGCAATTTTAGTTTTTAGGTCATGTTTACTTCATGCAATCTAGATATTACATGTTAGGATTAATGGAATGAACTTAGTTTATTTTTATTAAATCTTGCATATCACCTTAATATTAGCCTTGCATTATCATGTTGAATGAACACTTGACACAAGTTCCTCATACTTGTTCTTGAGTTATTCATTCTCTTAGTTGCATTCAATAGATTAATAGTGAGATTTGTATATATTGTGTTGGGAGAGCACACCCACACACCTCTCTAAGAGAAAATCAACAAGGTCTTTGGTGCCCTTGTTTAGCTCATCGGAGGTCATGATGGAGTTTCTTATTTTTGTAGTATGATTTAGACATGTTAGTATAACTTATTGATTGTTATTTCTCTAACATGTACTGAGTGTGCTCCCAACAGGTAGGTTTCTAGTGTGTACATTTTGGCACACCTGGTGGGACCCACGTCCCTTATTTTCTAACATTTTTTTTTAAAGATTTTTCACAGTTCAGAGAATTCTAACGCAGACCCATCTCCGCCCTGGAGTCACCATTTCCGCAGATCACCGTCTCTAAAACTCGGTCATCTATGCAACTCAGTCGTCTACACTATTACTTTACCATCTCTGCTTGTCTGAAAATGACTTATTAAACTATGGTTTTAAAACCATTTTTTTAATCAATTTTTAGTATTTTTAACTCTCTGGTTTCTGACAGAGATAAAATTTTTAAGGGTTAAATGCTGGAGTAATTTGATAAAAATGATATTTCTCATTTTTAATAGGTCTGTTTCTTTTTTATAAAAATCTGACTGTCTATTTTCTGTCATCTCTGCAGGTCTGTCACTGTTTCTGCAGATCGCCATCTGCACAGATCACCGTTTGCGCAGTTCACCGTCTACGACGATTCGCTATCTGTGACTGTTTTTCCTAATTTTTGTGTCTTTTAACACATTTGAAATTCCAAACTACTAACCAGTTTATGCAGGTTCTGTGAATGATTTTCTAAATATTATTTGATGAACTTGTATGTTTAAACATTTGTATTGGAATGGATGTGGTATAAAATAAACTTTACCCAATCTTGAATGCTTAAGGGAAATGAACCTCACAATTCTTGAATGACTTAAAGTGAATCAAACACACCTTTACAAGATTTCCTTTTTTTCTGTGTGAGAAAAGAATTGAACATGTATGTTTAATCACACTATTGTGTCTTTTGCTTAGGTAGAAAATACATAGTATTGCTTTAACTAGGTTCAATTTGGAATGAACTATTTTTGGTGTGTTTGAAGAAGTGTTTTTCAAAACTTCTTTCAAGCTATTTGTCATTAGTTTAAAACCCTTAAATTAAGTAATGCTATAATTAAACTATAGCCGTATCCTCTCCCCTCGCCTTCATGAATCTTGGGTGAAGAGAAATCTTAGTTTAATCAAGCTTCTAGAGAGGCTTGTATAGAGGGAGCACTTCCCCTTTAGAGGAAAACCTCAAACCGGTAATCCCTTCGGCTGGTATAGAAATAAAGTGTGACCCAAAGGTCCTCTTTATCCCTTGAAGCTCGGGTGGGTCATGTTCAATGGTAGTCCATACTGAGTGAATATCCTCAGCATACTGGCATGGTTGAACTAGAGACTTAAGTGTCTCACATCGTACAAACCGATTGCGGGGACGCCATGAAACCTTATTAGAAACCATAAAGTAGTAGCCTACCTGATTCACATCTGAATGGTGACTTATTATAGTGCAAGAGGAGGGAAGAATCTCCCCCAAGATTCCCATCATACGTGTCCCAGGGTATTGTGTTGCGAAAGAGATCTTCGTAGCACGACAACAATACCTGGAAAAAGGCAAAAAAATAGGCGCCCTTCCAAGGGTGACATGATGTGTGAGCTGAAGGAATACCAAGAAATGGGCCTATAATATTTCATGCAAAGCCAAATTCCTAAGTTAAATACTGTTTGAACTATTTTTCGATGTGCTAGACCCAATAAAAACATAAGTGGTTTAAAAGAATCATTTGAACATACACAATCAAAATGTTACAAAATTGAAGCAAGATCCCCTAATGTCACATTTGCTAGTATCCTTCAAGGTTGCTTTGTCCCTTGTTGGATTTTTTTGAGATGTGTGTTTGTTATTTTCTAGTTTTCTTATTCTTAAAATCAGTTCTTGTCATCAAACAAATTATCCAAAATCAGACTGAAAATTAAAAATTTGCCCAGAATTTTAACACACTGCCTTAGACACAGTCGGTCGTCTCCACTCTGGATCTACCATCTACATAGATCATTGTCTACGAAGATCGATGTCTACATCTGAGACTGCCATCTCCACTTCAAAATAGTGAACTTCAAAAATTGGCTGAGATAATCAAAATTTGACCATCTACAGGACCCTAGAATCATTTGTCCTAAATTATTCATTCACTTGGCCAAAATCAATTTTTCCCATGACATGACTAGTTTTAAGAAGTATAAGAAGGTCAAACTTCCCACATCTCTAGTCCTTAGGGAGAAAAAGGAAACCACCCGTAAATCCAAGGAATTTCAACACATTGCAACATCCATCAAACAAGGGATTGAACACCGTGAAAAACTTGACAAAATCATTTACAACAATAAAGTTTGCAATTTCATGGCCAAGTTTTCACTCAATAGAGCTTTTGTCACTCTTGAGCAATATGATTAGGTAACGCCTGGCTTCTGGATCATTCTTCCTTTGGAGTATTAGATCAAAATCAAATCAAGTCTTTAGGTTAAAAGACCTTAATCAAAGTATCATAAATCTTCATCCTCAAACAGACACAACATTGCTTGTAGACCATCAATCCGTCTCAAGTAATTTAAATCCCTTAGTGATATCCCATTTTGCTTGAGATCACAAGTCCATCTTCAAGTAGAACATGTATTACTTTAAATCCTTTGTGTTTGTATCATCATAAGGTTTAACATGCTTAGGTTTTGTTCCAAAAACCTTTAAATCAACTATCAAATCAATCATCAACCCTCAATCCAATCAATCAAGTCAAATCAAATCAAAGATCTTTGCTCTATTTCATCTCCTACATCTCCTTGTCTTTCATTCTTCTACCATTGTATGGTTTTCACTCAATCCCAAGCTAGAAACATGGGGTGAAAAACATCCAATGCTGTTAATCGTGAAGAGAACCCATTTGCCACACAATACTTTAATGGAAGTGGGGTACGCGCTAAGCAAGTGGCCGAAGAAATAGAATTAGTGGATCTAGAAGAAAGACCCAACCAAGTGATTGACTTCCTTAGAGACCCCTACAATTTGGAAATGGTTGAGAAGGCCATCTTGCATAATAGTGATGAGATATTTCTGAATCTCATCCATAATGGTGTCACAGTTCTTGTTGACTTTGACAGAACACTCCTCACCAGAAATATCACTAAAGTCACTGCTGTTGCTACTACAGCCATGGCTTCTATTTCAAATGCTACATCATCATGTGACAATGGTAAAGGACCTGGTAGTGAACCTCCCATATCAGCACCAATATCAGCACCAATATCAACAACCACATCAATACCCCTATTAACGCCTGAACAAATCCAAAAAATCATAAGTGCTTTGCCAAACAATACTACACACAATAGCACTCAAACAACAATGACTCAAGGAGCAAGTGCTAATTTCAACAACATAGGGAAAGTTTCCATGCCCTTGTCTTCATCTCTGTTTCAAACAATGGGGGAAAAAATAATTGCAAACAATACATCATGAGCCTATCAATATATACCTCCTCCTACCATTGGTATGACCTCCACGGGATTTTTAGCTGCACAATTTGGAGGAGGTGGAGGTTATGTACCCCCATTTTTCACACAAAATACTCTAGATTTCACCCAAAAAATCAATGAGCTCAAAAGTATTGTACAAGGTTTACAAAGTGGGGGCAAGAAGGAATTTTCTTTTGAAGAGATTTTTCCTTACCCATTTGACAAGTCTATCACAATGCAACCATTCCCACCAAACTTTGAGATGCCCAAATTCTAGAAATACAAAGGCGAGACATGTCCTCTCCAACATCTCAAAGAATTTTACATCGCATGTCTAGAGGTTGCCTATAATGAGAATTATTTGAAAAGACTTTTCACTAGGAGTCTTGGAGGCGCAGCCTTGGAATGGTTCATGGCCCTTCCTTATGGGTCAATCTCTATCTTCTCTAGCCTTGTGGAGAAGTTTGTTGGGCAATATTTGTATAACATTGAGCATCAAGTGACACTCAGCAATTCATGCAATACTAAACAAAAGAATGGAGAAACATTTGCTAGTTTCTTACAATGATGGAGACATATTGTGAATCACATGCCATGGAAAATACCTGATAGTCACTTAATAAACATATTCACAAAGAATTTAATCTCTGAGATGTCCTTCCAAATGAAGATGGCTTCACCTGATACCTTTGAATCCCTTGTCAAGAAGGGAAAGGACATTGAAGATGGCCTTCTGCAAAGAGGTATCATCAAACATTATACTCCTTCCAATAATGATAAACTAAAATTTTGGAGTAAAAACAAAGGAGTTGTCAATGATGGAGTAACTGATGCCAAACATGTTCAAAATTTTCAAGCATCCAAAAATGCCAATCAAAACAATTGCAATAATAATCAGAACCAAAATTAGTATCGCAAAAACAACCAAAACCAGAATCAAAACAACAACCAGAATCAGAATAATCACAATAATCAACAACCGCGTAATCAATCATTCTTGTTCCCTCAAAACAACTACAACAATAACAACAACAACAACAACAACAAAAATGATAATCGATAGCAATGACAATTCACAGCTTTAGCAGAGCCTTTAGATGTGATCTTCAAACAACTCGTGGATCAAGGAATGATATTTTACCCAAATACTCAACCTTTTGACGAAAATCAACCTAAACCTATTTGGTATAGAGATAATGAGTATTGTGATTATCATCGCATCAAGGGACATGATACCAAGAAATGCATGAAGCTCAGACACTTTGTGTAAGACCTCATTAAGGATGGGAAAATTGAGGTTGAAGGTCAGAATGCATCCTCATCTAATGCAAAAATCAAAGTCTATAATCAACCTTTCCCACCTCATAATCAAAACAATGCATCAAATGCAATCCCCTATGACTATTCTACCAATACTGGCCATGATCAAATATGTGGGAGTTTAAATGAAAATGATATCTTTGGGTTTGATTCTCTTTGTGGCCGCTTTGAAGAAGTTGACATGCATGTTAATACTATAAAACTCAAAGCTACTGATTGTAATGCTACTACATGAAGACCCAGAGTCACTATTCAAGCTGTTGATAAACCTTCTACATCTACAAATCCACCGGCTGCACCATCTACTGCCGCTCGACCTGCCTCACACTTTGACTTGTTGGCTCAATTACAAAACACACCTGCACAAATATACATCTTAGAGCTCTTGACCACATCACCAATTCATAGAGAAGTCCTTGATAAAGCTCTCAACAAATCTCATGTTCCTGAGAACATCAATGCTACACAATTCAAATCCATGATAGGGAACCTAGCTATGCAAGAACATCTAGTTTTCACTGATAAGGACTTTAGTGGTCCTGATCCTCATCATAATAAATCCCTCCATATAGAAGGCAAAATTTGCTCCACAAGAGTCAAAAGAGTCCTCATAGATGGTGGATCTGGCCTAAATTTGTGCACATTGAAAATGATTTGTAACATTGGTCTTTCTGAGGACCTCATTGATGCAGACAAGAGAATTACAATAAAAGCTTATGATGATTGAGAACGAGAAAGCAAGGGTTTGATCACATTGCCCTTACAAGTGGGCCCGGCCCTGATTAAAACTATTTTTCATGTACTAGATCTAGATCTACCTTATAACATCTTGCTAGGATGCCCATGGATACATGCTATCGAAGGTGTACCCTCTACCTATCATCAATGTCTGAAGTTCCCACATCACAATAGATAAATCACAATTCCTGGAGATCCTGAGCCCTTTCAATATTGCAAAAGATTGGAAGGAAAATAAGCTAATTATTGTCCATTGAACGAATTTGGCTGATACTTCAATCAAGAAACCCCTGGTTCAGAAAAGACATCAAAAACATCAACTAAGGAACCCAAAGGAAAGGAAAAAGTCACTGAGGACAAAGCTACTAAAGACAAACCCTCCTCATCTGAAGAAAAGGCCACATTTATAGATCAAGGCATGGGAGAGTATAAATTTGAAAGTGCCTTATGTATTGGGCAACTCCCCTTATCTCTGAAGTCTTATGGAAGACCATCACCATTACCCCTTTCCAAGGATAAAGCACTTATTCACTGCAAGGCAACTATTTTTGAACATTGGGGGTCCTTATCAGATGAACATATGGAATATAGTGTCCTTGATTGGCTCTATAATGATGAATAAGAATGACCTGTAACTTTCCCCAAAGGAAAGTATCCTAAAGTTACTCCCATTGTTGAAAATATGGGATATCATGGTACTGGTCTTGGAGCTAATGAAATAGGAAAGAAGAAGATCATAACAGCTAATGGCTATCCTAAAGGACATGGATTGGGTTCCGTAGAAACTAAGACTAACTTCACTAAGGATTATTGTTTAGCTGCCTCAGGTTCAGACACTAAGGAAGAGTTCTTCGAAATTCCTTTCCAATACATTGAAGATGACCTAACTAAAAATCACCATGTCTTCACTATTACCCAAGCTGACCTTTCATCCCCTCATTTACCCCTCACAAACCCTGAATTAATTGACTGGGATCAGCAAGAGTCACCACCAACTTTGGACATATGTGATTCAGATGAGGTAGTTTTAGCCCTCTTTGGACTTAAGAATCTCCAAGAACATGAACATCACATACACTATAGTGAACAAGCCTACTTCGGTAGCCAAGTCAACTCTCTCAGTTGCAAAAATGGAAAAGAAAATTAAAAAAAAATTAAAAAAAAATACATCCTCTGGTGAAAACCTCTCGCAGGCACCTAAAGATGAAGAAAAAGACAAAATAAAGGATGATTCCTCTAGTGAAAACCTTTCTAAGGTGCTAGAGGAGGGAGAAGTTGACTTTCCATTTATATCATTAGAACTAGAGGTGTCCTCTATGATCATTGAAGATACTATTCCAATCAACCTTGGCACAAAAGAAGATCCACATATCACCTACATTGCATCTTCTCTCAGTGATCAAGAAAAGAAAGATATGACATCATTCTTACATAAGCACAAAATCAACTTTGCATGGACCTACAAAGACATGTTCAGGCTTGATACAGATCTTGTCATGCATCATCTTGTGGTAGATCCAAATGCAAAACCTGTCAAATAGAAGATTCACAAGATGCATCCTCAATTTGCGTTAGTAGTCAAAGTAGAGCTTCAGAAGATGCTGGATACTGAAGTAATCAGACCAATTGACTATCCTAAATGGGTTTCTAATATTGTACCAGTAGGGAAGCCTACTGGGGGCATTTGCATCTGCACAGATTTCAGAGACCTCAACCTTGCATGTCCCAAGGATGATTTTCCACTCCCTAATATTGACATTATAGTGGATTTGACGGCAGGACATGAAATATTGTCACTTATGGACAGATTCTTAGGTTATAATCAAATCAGGATAGCACTAGAAGACCAACACAAAACCACATTTACAACACCTTGGGGCACTTTCTATTATCAAGTGATGCCTTTTGGTCTTAAAAATGTCGGAGCCACTTATCAATGAACAATGACTACCATCTTTCATGACCTTTTGCATGTCATCATGGAAGATTATGTGGATGATCTTTTATGCAAGTCCAAAACAAGGGAATCACATATTCCTATCCTTACCACCATCTTTGAGTGATTGGAGAAATATAAGCTTAGGATAAATCCCAAAAAGTGTGTCTTTGGAGTACAATCTGGTAAGCTGTTGGGATACATTGTATCACGACATGGAATAGAAGTTGATCCAAAGAAAGTGAAAGCAATCCTAGAGATGCCACCACCCAAAAAATTGGAGCAACTACATAGTTTACAAGGAAAACTGCAATAAATAAAAAGATTCATGTCACAACTAGCTGAGAAGGTGCATCTGTACTCCCATCTTTTGCACAAGAATATCAAGTTTCAGTGGGATTGTTTGTGTCAAAATGCATTTGAGAAACTGAAAGGCTATCTTCCTAATCCACCAGTTTTGGTACCACCTGTTGCTGGTCACCCTCTGATTTTATACATATCTGCTATAGAGGTTGCATTAGGAGCCCTCCTGGCACAATTAGATGACACCGGTAAAGAGCGAGCAATTTACTATCTCAACAGAACTCTTATTGGCTATGAGTTGAATTATTCCCTAATTGAAAAATCATGTTTGGCCATTGTTTTCTATACATAAAAGTTATGACATTATATGCTTAATCATAAGATTCATCTTGTTGCTAAAATTGATCCACTCAAGTATCTCTTGGCACGTGCTTCTCTTACTGGTCATACAACAAAATGGGTCATGATTCTTAGTGAATTTGACATTGTTTATGTGGATTGAAAGGCCATTAAAGGACAAGTGATTGCAGATCAGTTAGCTGAAGCACTTGTTGATGGTAAACACCCTCTGATCACAGATTTTCTAGATGATTCAGTCTTAAATCTTGCCCCAAGTCCACCATGGAAGCTGTATTTTGATGGATCCTTCACTCAGAAAGGATCAGGGGCAAGAATCTTGTTTGTTACATCAAAAGGGGATCTCATCCCTAAATCTTTCAAATTATAATTTCCTTGTACCAACAATATT
The DNA here is from genome assembly GCA_018584345.1 of Thuja plicata. NCBI lineage: Eukaryota > Viridiplantae > Streptophyta > Pinopsida > Cupressales > Cupressaceae > Thuja > Thuja plicata. Next base: position 454,375 of record MU225972.1, on the reverse strand, counting down.
ACAGAATATGAAGCCCTTGTACTTGGACTTTGACAGGCCATACAATGGCAGATTCTCACTCTATTGGTGCTTGGTGATTCACAATTGGTTATCAAACAAGTTATGGATGAATATCAAATGAAGGATGACAAGTTGCTTCCCTATCACCGAACAATTCAAGATCTCAAGACACATTTTATTGAACTAACCTTTCAACAGATCCCTCGCACAAACAACAAAGTAGTAGATGCCATGGCAACAACTGGGTCTCTGATCACTATGCCAGAACACACTGCACAGTGTGAGTTTCTTGTTGAGAATCTTACGGTCCCTGCCTATGACAAGCCAAATTCTAAAATGGTGGGTGAAATTGTTGATCCTAATTCCCTGTAGTACCAAGAAGTGTATTCCTACCTACGCGATGGACATACCCCACTTACTTTAACCCCTAATAAACATAAAACCATCATTTGTCAAACCTCCCACTACACAATCCTCGCTGATACCCTCTACCGAAAGAATTTTGATGGAACTCTTTTAAGGTGTCTAAATTCTGATGAAGCACAAACATCCCTAGAGGAGGTACATCAAGGAATCTGTGGGGCCCATTCTAGTGGACTTACGTTGGCCAAAAATTTGTTACGCACTGGATATTACAGGCCTACTATGGAGCAAGATGCCTAAAAACATGTGAAGAAGTGTGTACCTTATCAGCAGTACAACGATTTGATACACACTCCCTCCCAATCACTCCAACCCACCATCACCCCTTGGCCCTTTTCACGCTGGGGTCTTGACCTTGTTGGCCAAATTTTCCCTAATTCATCCAATGGCCATAAATACATTCTGGCTGCTATAGAGTACTTTACCAAGTGGGTTGAAGCTGTTCCTCTCACCTACACTACTGGAAAATAGATTTTGAAGTTTATTCTGAACTATCTTATCTATCGCTATGGCATTCCTCAGGACATTGTTACTAATAATGGAGGACCTTTCAAGAACAAGGATGTCATAGAGCTATGTAGGAAGTTCAACATTACCCACCATACCTCTTCCAAGTACTTTCCATAAAGAAATGGTCAAGCTGAGGCTACAAATAAAACCATTCTCAGAATCCTTAAGAAGACAGTCGATGAAGTTGGCCGTGAATGGCACCTTCTCCTCAATCCCGCCCTTTAGGCTTACCGCACCTCCATTTGAACCCCCATGGAAGCCACTCCCTTTGCCCTTGTTTATGGTACTGAAGCTATTCTACCCATCAAAATTGAGCTCCCTTCCCTCAGAATCTCTCTAAAGAATCTATTGTCCAAAGAAGAATATAGAGTTGCCCGCTTGCAAGAGTTGGAACTCCTTGATGAGAGACACCTCAATGCCCTAGAACACCTCTGCATGTATCAAAATCGCCTTCACCTTCAGTTCAACAAAAGGATCAAAACTCATCATTTTGAGGTTGGTGATCTTGTCCTGCAACATAATATGAAGAACCTCCAGAACCGTGAGAAGAAAGGGAAGTTTGAACCTAATTGGTTGGGTCCCTTTATTGTTACAGCAAAATATGGTTCAGGCACCTATCAGATTGCGTCTCCAAAGGGAGATCCACTCCCTAATCATGTAAATACTGTACATCTCAAGTGCTTCTATGCTTGATCAGTTCATAGTCCATTGTACAGCAAAAATTGTTCAAAATTCCAAAAACATCTGAAAAGCAGAAAATCCCAAAAAAATCCAAAAAAGCAAAAAAAGAAAAAAAAGCAGAAGCAAAATCAAAAAAGCATAAAAAATACAAAATCTTGAAAAGAAAAAGAAAGAGAAAAATAAAAAAATCTATCCATCTGTGAAAACCACTTCGGTGGTGCAATGGATAAGTACCATGGTGAAAACCTATTTGAGGTGCCATGTGTAGTCAGATCCACCATTAGTTTCTACCATTTGTCTATATAGCTTGCATCACCTTTGATAATAAGTGTCACTACCCATATTTGTGTAGGTAGTTCTTTGACCATCCTCTTGCTTCCGCAATAATGATTCCCGCACGACTGAGCTTTATTCTAGACACAGTGATCGCAAATGTTTTACATCAAATCAGTAGACAGATTTACTTTCCTAATGATCATTCTATTCACGAGAAATTTCCATCGAATTTCAATTTTCTATCAATCAATCTTTGGCCCATCAGGATGAATCCTTCCGGTGTCGGCTTATCTATCAATCTTCACATCAAAATTGTTCATGGCAAGAACTTTTGGACTGAATGACCACTTGGTTAGGATGCCTTTTTGTTAATTTTATCTTGTGTTTCACTATGTCCTTATCGCGATAGCCTCAATCTCTTATATCTTGGTTTGTTATGGTGAGTATCTAGTGAAATACGTGTCCTTTATGGTATGATCTGCTTGTCATAGTTTTCTAGTGCATTTATATTTTGATATTAAGTTATGACTATGTATGCCTCACTGGGGGCACGATTCATGCATCCCAAATCCCTTAAAAGATCTAGATGTACTGCATCTCCTCATGAGTAACATTTCATAGCTCTCATCATACCTAATATCTCACATTCTTGTTCCTAACAATCTATTTGTTTGAGAGTCTAGTCCACGCAAAGGAACCATGTCACTTGTGTTTTCTAGCACA
>MU225972.1:420005-445233 GCA_018584345.1 Thuja plicata | reverse complement strand
GAATATTTTTATATCCATATTCATTGCATCTCTTGCACTACTGTCTACTGTGGCCTTAAGAGATATCTGAGTCATTGTAGGTTTTCCTTTGTCTAGATAAAGGTCTGCAACCTTTCCAACTATATGGCAATACAAATAGATGATCAAAGATCAAAACCTGAATGTTTTGCTCCTATCATGCTTGATGATTCTGATATTGTCAATTAATTGACCACGCAAGATCTCACATAGGTTGTATTGGGTGTTGTCCTTCACTATTCTGATAGCTGCAAGGACTGTTGCTACAGAGACACTATTCAACCTACTTGCTTGCTGAAACTTATATCCAAGTATCATTGTCATGATTTTAATGTCATCTTCCTTGATAGGGTCAACTATCATTCCATGCCTATCACTCCTAGACAAACAAACTTGATCAATTTGTTTCTTGACATCCTTACCAGTGGGAAACATAGGTCCAGTCATTGGAAGTCCGGTTAACTGAAGGATTAGTTCTATAGTGATGCAAACTGGGACATCTCCAATCTAGAAAATATCATCATGAATTCTGCTTAACATAATTTTTACCCATTCTGGTTCTTGAAACTCATGCACATTAGAATACTCAACAATAGGGTTATCTTGTAAGTGCGTGAACTCATCTTTGATTGTGAAATACTTATTTAACATTGATACCATATGAGAGGCTATATTATCATCTCCTAATGATTCTTTCTTACAATAAATGTATGCGCAGATATCTTCCACGTGAACAACGCCAAGCGGGGTTTTGGATAAATCCCCTTCCACATCATCTAGTATGGATTTGAATGGATGATTTTTAAATATGAACCTCTTCCTCTTTACTACATCAAACACAACTGGGGTCACCATACTTACTTGGTGTTTGCTTATGTAGGGTTTCCATGAATTTTTGAAATGGCGCGATGACTAGGGCTTTGTTTCAAACTGATTATCCATTCGCTCCAACTGCCAAACTATTATGCCTTTGTGCTTTGATGTCTTAGTGCTCTAATGCTCTTAAATTTTTGTGCTCTCAAATGTAAATGTGAAAATGATTGATCGTGAATTTATTTTTATACAATCTATTGCATTTAATGCTTGCAACCATACACAGTGATTTTCAAACTTTGATCCCGATGCAATTTAGATAATGCGTGAATGCATATAGTTGTAATATATGCTTTTAACCATGAATCCAAAGGCGCATACTCTGAAGTGAGTACACCAACTACACAGGGGTCCTGAGATAGAATGGCTCCCGCTTAGACCAAGAAGGTCTATTCAAGAAGAAGTAGAGGGTGCATCCATTGTGGATGCATCAACTACTTTGTCAACATTATTGTCCTTCTTAACTTCAACCCATATTTTTTTTGAATCTTCATTTTCTTTGACAAAATTGACTTCTCCTTTCTCTTCAAATAGTGAATTTTTAGGATCCTCTTGTTTCTGAGTTTTGGATCTACAAAACCTTGTGATATGTCCAGCCTTTCCACATGTGTGACAAATGATAGGAGGTTTGATGTTCTTGCTCATCATGCTGCACTGCTTTGCTATTTTTCCATTGTAGTTGCATATCTGACATGTAATGTTCTGCAAATTTCTTAAGAGTTGATTTCTTTGATTGCTTTGATTTATATTCTTGTGATTTTGCTGAGGTTGATTTCTTTGACTTGTTCTGCAATGAATATCCCTGTGACCAAACTTATTATAGGAGTAACAATAACCATTAAAAGGTCTTACCTCTTTGCAATCTCTTTCCAAATGCCCATGTTTATTGCATGCATAACAAGTTCTGTTAACTTGCTTTATTTCTCTTTTAGGTGGTTCAGATATAACCTCTGTAGTATCTTCAAATTTCTGAAGATGCTTCAAGTGTTTTTTCTCTCTTTTGTGATGATTTGATTTCATCTTGTGTTGTACTGAATCCAAGACCAGTAGTGTTCCCTTTTTGCCTTTGCACATTGAGCTAGGATTGAATCAAATCAGAACTTGTGTGAATTTTATCAATCTTGTCTTTTGCTTCTGTTAATTCAGATTCCAACTTCTTCTTCATGTTTTCCAATTCCAAGACTTTCATGTTTGCCTGTAGAAGTTCTTCTTCCAATTGATTGTTTTCTTTGATCTTGTCTTCAATGGTGTTCTGGTTATCTATAAGCTGTTCCTCCAGATCTTCAAGTTTATCCTTTAGAGATTTATTCTCTTCATTAATATTTTTGACCATTTGTCCTAGATCACTTGTAGAACAATCTTTCAGATCTTTTCTTAGCCTTTTAATAAGTATTTGAGAGCCATCATTTTTCAATCATAGTTATTCATTTTCCTTCTCAGATTTGTCAAGATCTTCAAGAGCTACTTCAAGATTCTTTTTCAAATGTTTTGCTTCAGCTGAGTCCATGATCTTCTCAAGTGGTTAAAATTTCTTTCAGAAGACCAGAGATCTGATACCAATTGTTAGAAACACTAAGAGGGGGGGGTGAATCAATGTTTATCTATTAATTATATTTTATCCAATTAAACATATATCAAATGTGCATCCAAAGAAACATAACACAAGAACACATAACACATGATTATGGAGAACCTTGATCAGATGAAAACTCCGGTGGGGATTAGTACCCACAAATATTGTACTAGGTATAATGAACCTGTTAAAGTTCCTTTTCTCTGTTAGAAGCAGTCTTTACAAATTAAGTACAATGACCTAGTTAAAGGTTTGACCCTATTAGGAGTCTTTTACAAAAACCATGTTAAAGGTATATGGCTCACTTCCTAGGCTCACTGCCCAATAAGATGAAGGCTACAACCCTCTAAATGTTGATATGCACTATATCAAAATGAACTGCTATAATGACACTGCTCTCTAATCAGTTCCGTGTATGTGCGGATGCTCTTAATCCTTTAAAGAGCTATATCATCTTCTAACTTCATTATACTACTCATCTACATCTTCCTCATACATAATAATCGATGCTTGTAACATAACATTACATTACATACTTATATGTTTACAATTGAATAGGCACGACCCAAAACAAGACTCTAGTCGGCCTTTAAACCAAAATATACAACACTTCCAAACAAGTCGGCATAAGCATGTTTACTACAACATTAATTACATTAATACAAACTTATAACTAAAGGTGCTTAGCCATTACATTACAAAATCATTCACGCTGATCAAAATTATAGTCGGCTTCCATGCTCTGTTTCCTGGACTACAGGTCTACTAATCTGCCTGTAACTTTTCTGTACTGATGTTCCATACTTTGCGCGTCTAGATATAGCATGTATATACACCATAGAGTATATACGTAAGCACACATGTTCTGGTGTGATCTCTAACACATGCGCTGATGTACTGATCTCTGTATGTGTTTGTCTACCCTATTTTCACACTTAGTCATTTTCCTTTCATGACAAAACTTAAGTATGAATTTGTTGCCATGATTGACAACACAAAATAAGTCATGCTTCCTCAGGAAGTCAACTTGCCAAAAAATTTATCATCCCTTCCTAAGTGATCTTGGAAATCCTTTTATAGAGTAAGGATTGAAACAAGATTCATATCACTTAGGGCAATATTACATTTGGAATGTTTAACAAATAAAACCTAGGAAGACTTCTTCAAATCTTCAAATTCTACTATGTGGGAAGTTGTCTTCAACAAAATGACATCTTAAACTTTTGTTTTTAGGTAATTAGATATAATTTATTTGATTTATGTAGAGCACCCTTAGCTTTTGATGCCAAATTCAAGGTACCTATTCAGATAATTATTCTCCTTGTAAACAAGCCCAATTGCCAAGTCAACAACCAACAACAAAAAGACAAAAATGTTGAATTCCTTAATGTTTTAAACTGCCTTCTTCTTGTTCATCTCTATCTCCCACTTGACAAACTCCCCGTCTATTGGTCACTCAAAAGATCTAACAGTTTCTATCTGGCCAACAAACACATTCCATCAAATGTCAGTTATGACCCTTGCATCAGAAATAAACTTAACCAAATCTACCTCAAACATAAAAAAATTATATATTACCTCATTAGAGCTTGATACATCAATATTATTGGTAAAATTCAATAATTTATTAATGATTTCTACAATTAGATCAAAATTTCTTGTCCACGTGGGGATGTCCTTCAAATTTCCCTCCTTGTCATAGATGCTAGGGAAATATGCATTATAAGATTCTACAAAAATATTCAATTTCCCCTTTATTATCTGGTCCTTCCCTACAAAGAAAGAAACAATGTATTAATTATCCCTACCATGTTCTTTATGTTAGAGATCTTATCAGGCAAACTAGGCTTGTATACCAAGATTGCATCCATCTTTTCCATTCACACATTCCTGCCTACCCATAATGTAAGAATGGGATTCAAAAATGTCATGGCCTCTACACACTTTTCATCAACAGATTGTAGGGACAAATGGGAATTGTGGAAAATAATCATTTTTTCCTTCACAATATCAAACCTATGTTGTACGATCTCTATTAATACTTTGATTCCCAAAGTATTCTTCTCCTCTTCCAATTCCTCTATCCTTCCAACATACTTATCCAATTTCTAATTAACCTCCATAGGAATAACAACATCTAATGCAGTACAAGTAAACTCACTAGAGTTCCCATAGCAGCATCCACTCTTTCATAACACTAGGCATGTTAGCTAAATTTCCATTAATCTCATTGATTTGTTCATCTAGATTTGCATTTATCATAAGTTTCCCCTCATATTCCTTGGATACTTTAATGAGGCTATTGTACATCTTTGCATCCCTCTTCTCCAAGTCTTCTTCTTTGGCTTAGTTCACAAGTCTACAATTTCCACATTTCTCACATTTTGGATGTTCTAGATGGGCTCATTTCCTTTCCTCTAATCCTAAATATCCAATATCTTTGGCTTTTTTTTTGTAGGGGCAAGTGACCAAATTGCCAATGTTTTTCTCCTAGGGTCAAAACTTGAGCCTCTTAGGAAATCTCCAACCTCAACCTTGGATTTGAATATTTGGTAAATTAGGAATGAGGATTGCATATCCCATCCAAGTAGCAGAAGAATTCTACTTCTCTTTACCAATTCTCTAGCTTTTTCTATAGACAATGTGTAATTGTCAGGATCATAATCCTGCAATGCTTTTACGAGATTCTTGTTGTTCTCATCAGTGTCATCCTCATGGCCTAAATTTATTTTCTTTTACCTTGAAAACTCTTGAATTATTTTATTTGGATGAAGGCATCATCCTGCATAAACAAATGAAAGAGAATCAATTCTATCATCTATTTTAGCAACCAATGCTAAACTTGATTCCCCTGTTTCTTCACCTTGTGGTGGATGTTGAGAATCTCTCATAGATTGTCTAATATGATGGAAGTAAGGACCCTTTTTGGTGATTACTTCCTTTGATCTATCCTTCATCACTTCGGTAGAATGTTCAACCTTTTGTTACTGGTTGTTGGGAAGACTCAGATTCATCTCCTTTCTCCATTTCCAAAGAGTATTATCTCATAAATGGTATATCCTCATATAATTATTCGACATCTATAGAGTTAACCCTAGCATCTTCTTCATCAGGTATATCAGGAATCTTCTCCATGATTTAAGCATGCTTCTCCATAAGTTTTTTTTAACATATCTCAATATCCTAACTCATTATAAAAGCTAGGAAAAGAGGGATCCATTTCCTTGAATTCTGCCTCCACTCTCTACATGTCATTCCATTTCCTTCTCTTCTCAGCTAAATCATCAAGAACAACTGAATTTATGATAATGTCTTCTTCAATAAATTCCTCATGTAATGACAAAGTAACATTTTCAATCTCTTTTAGGTTAGTCCTCATGAACCCTTCTAGATCACACATTCTTGCCTTCATAGTGTATAACCTATAATGTCTTAAAAAATAATTAATGGTATCCAAAGTCCATTTTCCTACTATGAAATCCTCTACCAACCATAACCTAGGTAGAAAGATTCCCTTCTTCTTCTTTGGACCTAAGTATTCCTTATCTACCAAAGTTAACTGCTAGATAAATTCAATAATTCCCACTCTAAGAGGGACATATTTTGGTAGAATTTGTGGTGGTTGAGGGAACCCATAAACCCTAATGATTCAAAAAAAATTGAAGAGAAAATAATCACCCCAATTATGCCTTATAGTCCCCTTACTATTTGCATGTAAAGGTCTAATCATTTTCTAAAGTGATGCAGAGACCCTAGGTGGACTTTGAATCAGTAGTTTCTAGAGGGACTTCACATGTGTTCTCACAATCCCTAATCTAACTTCCTCCATAGGATTGTTCTCCTTGATCCATGTTCTTCAACATATCTCAGACTCATATGATACTCCTTTGGATCATATGTCCCATCCAGTACATAGTCACCCTATAATTATCCATCATTAGCCCTCCTATTACAAAACAAGTACCAAAAAATCACACCCCCAAGCCTCCCAACCTTGAAAAAATATTGATTTATCATCCAAATCAAATTATTTTTACACTTACAAGAGGTTCCACCAAGATCTACTAACCCAATCACCAAACCCTCCTTTCTAGGTGCTCTAACCTAGGGCTTTCTCAACCAAACCTCTCCAAATGCTTCCAGACCCTCTCAGTGGATCCAACACCATTACATCAAAATATTATGACATTCAAAGTCATAAAAGGTGACTCTCCTTTGGGTGGAACTCTCATACCTTGACTAGTCCAACCACCTTGCACCCTCAATCAACAATCTCTGTCAATCAGAGATCTCTTTCTCCAAACCATGCATACTCCTGCAATCACACACCACATATTTACATATTATACATGGATAGGTCTCTCCCAAAAGAAAAAGTCACCATAGAAAGTAGGATATCCTAATTCATCATGGAAACTTCAAATCAAATGTTGATTACACACAAATTAATACTGAGAACACTCAGAACAAACTGTGATTATTGTTTTAAAACTTCACAAAATGATATAAAATTTGCATAGAAAAGAATGTAAAATTAAACCATGATTAATTCAATCTATTCCCAATCACATTTACATTAAAAAAATGTGTTTAAGACCCCAAGAAAATGACTTTTTCCTCATGACAGAGACAAGATAGTTTGCAGAGAATTAAGTTTTTATTGATCAGAACTTCATTACATTGCTTTCTTGGCACATATACTCTTCTATCAAACTCCTAAACTACTCTAAAATTTTAATCCACACTCAAACAATGATAAATATCCTCCTACACTTATTTTGACCATTTAACTTCCCTTCTAACCGATTACAGTCAATTAGTGACTGTTTACATTCTTAGATTATGTTGTCCAATTGACAACAAAGTTATCATTTCAAAAAAATTCTATCTTTTTTTCTTTTACATTAACTCCCAATTGTCTTTTAGGCTTCCATACTTATTATAAATCCCTTAGACCCTATATTAAACCCTTGAACCCACATATAAGCCTTTATAGGCTTATCTTGCCAATATAGGCAATTTAACATTGTTTGGCACCATGAGTGCATTACATAATCAATAGTGGCACTATTGGCCCTATTACAAACAATATTGACCGTATAGGTCATTTAAACAACTTTAAACACCTAGTATACTCAAGTGACCCCTAGGTACACTCTAACCCTCAAAATTCCATCAATGGCTTACATTATTGATATTATTACAACATGATCAATATCATTATAAAAACATCATTAAACATTATCAAATGACCCTTTATGGCCATTTTGTCTTCAAGTCACCCTAGGATCTATCAGTGACCCTATTTCACCTTCTTGTCATTGGTGCTTGTCCTTGGTTCTCCTACACCATACTCCATAAATTTAAAATCTTTCCAAGTCCTCTTGGAAACCTGCAAACAAACAAATGTCAGAAAAATAAATTTAGGCCTTCATCTAGACCATTGGCACATATAGGTCATCTTGGAACCATGCAATCCTTCCTCCATACATATTCATCTTGCACTTTATCTTTCCCTCTCTTAACAAAGTGAACATTGCTTGCCTTTGTTGCATCTTATTGCTCACCATCATACAAATTTGTACCTCTGATTCCACTTGTACTATATCCATGTGAGGAGAATATTTTATCTCTTTTTGAGCCTCTTCATGGCCCACATCTACAATTTTAATTCCTTCTTTGAAGGCTTCTCCCTTATGTGCCTCCAAAATACCTCCATAACTCTACCATTCTTCAACTATAGCAGAAAACCTCTCCCACAAATCAGGTTCCTCTAACTCAAGCCTCTCTAGACTTGTCTCTATGTTGTCTCCTCCAACATCAACCAAAACTTCATCATAAGTCTTTACACCTTTCATAATAGTTGCATCAAGTACCCTTCCTAGTACCCTCTTCTTCTTCAACCTCTATCTTCTTCCTTGCTGCTACAACTAGTCTCTAAATAGGCCATCTCATCTTCCTCTTCAACATTAAGTGCCAACTTGTAGAATCCTTAAGCATCCTCTCTAGTTTCTTCAATCTTGCTTCACCTTCTTCCAAGGAATTAATATTTCTTCCCTCTCCTTTCTTCTCTATTCTTGAACTCTTATCCACTTCTCTTCCTTATCTTCCAAAATCCTTCTAAGGATTCTCAACTCTTCTTGCCTCATCCCTTCCATTTCTTTCTTCCTTGCTTCTTCTTCCTTCATCTTTCTTTCTACTTGCTCTCTTCACTTCTTGTAATCTTGTATGAACTCTTTCACCAACTTGGATAACTCCCTTTCACTTATATTCATGGTAATCATCACACACCAATCTAATCTTCTTCTAACATCTCTAATACACTGATCAAAACTGGGACACACAAGGAGGAAATGGGCACTCCAAGCCTTCAATAAAGGACCAAGTATACAAGTGACCTTAAAAGAAAATTATCACTCTCCCTCAACCTAGGATTATCATAGGCTCTTGATGGAGAGACCCTAGGTGGAATTTGAATAAGTAGTTTCTAGAGGGACTTCATATGTGTTCTCACAATCCCAAATCTAATTTCCTCCCTAGGATCATTCTCCTTGATCCAAGCCACACCATACTCTATCAGACTGACCACCATGCCTTATTCCACCCCAAGTTCTACATCTTGGTAAGCATCACCATGTCCCTCAATCCATCCATTGTATTGATCCATTCAACTTGATTAAGAAACTATCTCTTACTAAGTTCTCACTAGCCCTTAATCCCTAGTAGCCCTAAATAGTGGGTTTTCCAAGGATAACTCAAAACCTTCCCAAAACAATTCAAAAAATAAAGGAATATATAGATACCCTTTTCCATTTTCTTAAACATATCTCAAACTCAAATTCTACTCCTTTAGACTAGATGTCCCATCCAGTACATTGTTTCCCTATAATTAACCCTCATTAGCCCTCCTATTACAAAGAAAGTACCAAAAAATCACACCCCAAATCCTCCCAACCTTGAAAAAGTATTTATTTATCATCCAAATCAAAGGATTTTCACACTTACAAGAGGTGTCACCAAGATCTACCAACCCAATCACCAAACCCTCCTTTCTAGGTGCTCTAACCTAGGGCTTTCTCAACCAGACCTCTCCAAATGCTTCTAGACCTTCTCAGTGGATCCAAGACCATTACATGAACATATTATGACATTACAAGTTATAAAAGGTGACTCTCCTTTGGGTGGAACTCTCAGACCTTGATTGGTCCAACCACCTTGCACCCTCAATCACCAATCTCTATCAATCAGAGATCTCTTTCTCCAATCCCTCTATACTCCTACAATCAAACACCATATATTTACATATTATATAGGGATAGTTCTCTCCCACAATACACAATCACTGGATAAATTGGGAGATCCTAATTCATCATGGAAACTTCAAAACAAATGTTGATTAATATACACAAATTAATCCTGAGAATAGTCAGAACAAACTGTGATTATTGTTTTAAAACTTCACAAAATGATATAAAATTTGCATAGAAAGGAATGTCAACTTAAACCATGATTAATTTAATCTTTTCAAAATCACACTTGCATTAAAACAAGGTGTTGATGACCCCAATAAAATGACCATGTCCTCGCAACAGAGAAAGGACAATTTGTAGAGAATTAAGTTTTTATTGATCAGAACTTCATTACATCGCTTTCTTGGCACAAAGACTCTTCTATAAAAATCCTAAAATCCTCTACCCTTAGAATACACATTAAAACAATGATAAATTTCCTCCTATAGTAAGTTTTACTTTTCAACTTCCCTTCTAACCGATTACAGTCAGTTAGTGACTGTTTACATTCTTAGATTATTATGTCCAATTGACAACAAAGTTGTCATTTTGACAACTTTATATCTTTTTGTCTTTTACATTAAGTACCAAATTTATTTTAGGCTTCCATATTTATTCTAAAGTCCTTAGACCCTCTCTTAAACCCTTTAACCCACATATGAGCCTTTATAGGCTTATCTTTCCAATATAACCAATTTATAGTTTTTTGGCACCATGTGTGCATTACATAATCAATAGTCGCACTATTGGCCCTATTACAAATAATATTGACCTTCTAGGTCATTGAAACAACTTTACCCACCTAGGATCCTCAAGTGACCCCTAGGTACACTCTAACCCTCAAAATTCCATCAACGGCTTACATCATTGATCTTATTATAACATGATCAATATCATAATCAAAACATAATTAAACATAATCAAAAGACCATTATGGGTCTCATTACAATATCAAATGACCCTTGATGGCCATGTTGTCTTCAACTCCCCCTAGGATATATCAGTGACCCTATTTCACCTTCATGTCCTTGGTGCTCCTGAACCATACTCCATATCTTTAAAATCTTTTCAAGTCCTCTTGGAAACCTGCAAACAAACAAATGTCAGAAAAATAAATTCACGCCTTCATCTTGACCTTTGGAACATATAGGTCATCTTGGAACTAAAAATTCCTTCCTCCATGCATCTTCATCTTGCACTTTGGCTTTACCTCTCTTAACAAGGTGAACATTTCTTTCCTTTGCTGCATTTTCTTGCTCACCATCATACAAATATGTACCTTTGATTCCACTTGTACCATCTCCATGCTAGGAGAAAATTTTATCTCATTTTGAGACTCTTCATGGCCCACCTCTGCAATCTGAAATCCTTCTTTGAATTTTTCTCCCTCATGTGCCTCCAAAAAACCTCCATAACTCTATCATTCTTGAATAATAGTAGAAAACCTCTCCCACAAATTAGGTTCCTCTATCTCAAGCTTCTCTAGACTTGTCTTTATGTTGTCTCCTCCAGCATCAACCAAGAATTAATCATAAGTCTTTACACCTTTCATAATATGTGCATCAAGAGTACCCTTTCCTAGTACCCTCTTCTTCTTCAACCTTTTTCTTCTTCCTTGTTGCTGTAACTAGTCTCTGAATAGGCCATCTCACCTTCCTCTTCAACCTTAAGTGCCAACTTGTAGCATCCTTAAGCATCCTCTCTAGTTTCTTCAATCTTTCTTCACCTTCTTCCAAGGCTTTCATATTTTCTTCCCTCTCCTTTCTTATCTATTCTTGAACTCTTATCCACTTCTCTTCCTTCTCTTCCAAAATCCTTCTGAGGCTTCTCAACTCTTCTTTCCTCATCCATTCCAATTCTTTCTTCCCTGCTTCTTCTTCCTTCTTCTTTCTTTCTACTTCCTCTCTTCTCTTTTTGTCATATTGCATGAACTCTTTCAAAAACTTGGCTAAATCCCTTTCACTTCTGGTCATGGCCATCTTTGCACACCAGTCTAAGCTTCTTTTGACATCTCCAATACACTGATCAACTCTGGGACACACAAGGAGGAAATGGGCACTTCAAGTCTTCAACAAAGGACCAAGTATATAAGTGACCTCAAAAGAAACTTATCACTCTCCCTCAACCTAGGATGATCCTAGGCTCTGATACCACTTGATGAAGAGACCCTAGGTGGACTTTGAATCAGTGGTTTCTAGAGGGAATTCACATGTATTCTCAAAATCCCAAATCTGAATTCCTCCATAGGATTATTCTCCTTGATCCAAGACACACCATATTTTATTAGAGTGCACACCATCCCTTATGCCACCATACGCTCTACATCTTGATAAAAATAACCATGTCCCTCAATCCATCAATTGGATTCATCCATTCAACTTGATTAAGAAACTATCTCTTACTAAGTGCTCACTAGCCCTTAATCCCTAATAGCCCTAAACAGTGGGTTTTCAAAGGATAACTCAAACACTTCCCAAAACACTCCCAAAAATAAAAGAATATATAGATACCCTTTTCCATGTTCTTCAACATATCTTAGAATTAGATGCTACTCCTTTAGACCAGATGTCCCATCTAGTACATTGTCACCTTGTAATTAGCCCTCATTAGCCCTCTTATTACAAAGCAAGTACCAAAAAATCACACCCCAAAGCCTCCCAACCTTGAAAAAGTATTGAGTTATCATCCAAATCAAAGTATTTTCACACTTACAAGAGGTGCCACCAAGATCTACCAACCCAATCACCAAACCCTCCTTTCTAGGTGCCCTAACCTAGGGCTTTCTCAACCAGACCTCTCCAAACACTTCTAGACCCTCTCAGTGGATCCAAAACCATTAAATGAACATATTATGACCTTACAAGTCATAAAATGTGACTCTCCTTTGGGTGGAACTCTTAGACCTTGACTGTTCAACCACCTTGCAACCTTAATAAATAATCTCTATCAATCAGAGATCTCTTTCTCCAATCCCTGCATACTCCTGCAATCACACATCATATATTTCCATATTATACAAGGATAGGTCTCTCCCACAAGACACAATCACCATAGAAAGTGGGAGAGCCTAATTCATCATGGAAACTTAAAACCAAATGTTGATTACACACAAATTAATACTAAGAATAGTCAGAACAAACTATTATTATTATTTTAAAACTTCACAAAATGATATAAAATTTGCATAGAAAGGAATGTCAACTTAAACCATGATTAATTAAATGTGTTCCCACTCAAATTTTCATTAAAACAAGGTATTGAAGACCCCAATAAAATGACTGTGTCCTCACGGTAGAGACAAGATAGTTTGTAGTGAAATAAGTTTTTATTTATCAAAACATCATTACATTGCTTTCTTGGCACAACAACTCTTCTATCAAACTCTTAAAATAATATGCCCTTAGAATCCACGCTCAAACAATGATAAATATCCTCCCATAGTTGGTTTGATTATTCAACTTCCCTTCTAACTGATTATAGTTAGTTAGTTATTGTTTACATTCTGTTAGGGCCTATTTGAGTCGCCATGATCAAAGAAGTTTTACCATTTGATGTTTTCCTCAAAGTCTTACCTGATTCCCTCCCCCTTGTTGAAGAAGAAGTCCAAGTTAAAAAGATTTGAAATGTCAGTTTTCCCTCTGAACTTATTCTTTAAAGGTGTCGTGAACTCATCTCGTGAGAACCGATTCTCTCGGTTAAGTGTTGGTATCAAATTTTCCTTCCTGAACCACTTTGAACCTCAGTTAAAAGTAGTTCAATCAAATGTTTTTGACCTATTTTTGGTGATTGCGGGTACGACCCTAGACACATCATCAAACTGCTTTGAACCTCAGTTCAAAGTATTTCAATGGAGGATTTAATAAAGCATGAAGGTGATGTGATATCTGAGTTGATGGTTGATATGACATGTTGGAGTGCATCCACCAAAATAATGGTATGATGATTTGGAAAAATAGTCGGCCATGTGGGAAGAGTCAGGCTGGCAATGCGGGTTAAGGTAAATGTTCTTTCAGCATGAACAAAGGGATAGCATTTAATATGACAATAATGATTAAAGATGGTTTAATTAAGTGAATTAATGGTTAGATGTCACATAAACAGCTTCATCTTATTTCAGCTTATGTGTGACATTTAATTATCATGCCTTGGGTGATTTTCCCAGCACAGTGAGTTTCTTTAAATTCCCTCTCTTCAACTCATTTCTTTCAAATGCTAAGTTGTGGAGTCTCGGCTATGGAGGATAGAAGTGTGGGTTTTTCATTTTGATAGGAAGCAGGTAACACCCAATAAGCCCTCCATTTTATTCACTATTTTATGCCTGGTTATCCCCTTTTCTCAAAGAACTACTTTCTTTTATTTACTTGGGTAGAGGTAGAAAGAGATGAGGTCTAGCATGCATTTCTTTGGAAATATTGCAAGCCTAGTGTGTAGAACTCCAATCATTATAGATACTGATTTGTTGGGAGTCAAGGTAGAAAAACTAGTTGAAATGTTGAAAGACTCAGTGGAGGGGAGCATACTATAGAGTTTTTGTCCATTGTTTTACTCCAAGCTGCTACTTTTCACCCAGTTTTGATATGTCCAAAACTTATTCAACAATGTATATACCGTTATGATTTCAAGTCCAAGGGTGTGTTGAATAATGAGGGTAAGAGTATCTTAACCATGAACAGAGAAATGATAATGTCCATCTTCAAAATTCCAAATGAAGCTTTTGCTAGTTTTACTCCCACTCAGTCACTGGCACAATTCCAAGAAAGGAGTGATAAGAATCTCAGTAACATAACCCGAAAGTGGACTGTATCAAACTACAACGGCGGTTCTAGATTGCCCAAGGTTCTAACCAAGGACCATATGAAGACCCACATCCATAATATCATGGTTTTATTGCACAGGATAAGGGGTTCAAAATAAGTGCTTCTCTTTGAAGAATGGATGTATCATTTTATAGAAATTGTGTTAGAAGGTAAACAAAATCTGGACTGGGCCAAAATAATCACGAGCTCACTGAGAGATCAGCTCAAACAGGCACAAGCTATGCAAAAAGAATTCTATATGTCCTCCTATTTGACCTATTGCCTCGCATGCACCCAAGATCTTACCAAAATTCCTCATGAACCATGGAATGTAGACATAACCATTTTTTAGTATTGTCCTTTGCTAAGGAAGGACAGTTCTAGAAGAATATAGGAGGGTTCATGATGTTTTTCTCAGGAGATTGTGTAACCAGTTAGATGGAACCCCAAATCAGAGAATTTCTCTAGAAGCGCAAAGGTTGGTTCAAAGTTTTGGGAGTTTTATCTCCAATTTCCTTGGTTCACCTATTTAACAGTCAACAATTTTGATGAAGAACCTCTCAGATTGCCTAGGTTGCCTAGGTTCTGCTTTGATTGTTTCATCTTAGCAGAAATCTGTAGACAAATGTTCACAGTAATAAAGAATAATCTTCCAGAAGATAAGTGGGATTCGATGTTTCCAATAAGACTTGGAAATTTGGTATGAAAGAGTATGATAGATGCATCAGTGATAGGTAGAAATTTAGTTGGCTTTCACATGCATTTTTATGAGTCAAGAAGGGGATTTGACAATAAAGGGTTTTCCATGAAGGCATTCAATTTGAAAAAGCATATGGACCTGAGCCCACATTTAGAATATTTATGGGAGGATATAGGAGATGAAAGGGAAATTCAGATAAGAGATCATTCTCAGTTGTTGGTACCCCAAATCAGAAGTTTGAAGCTAAAGCTTGAGATTTCTGATGTGATTGAAGATGGGTCAAAAGTCATTTAACCTAGTTTTACTGAACCTAGTGCAAAAAATCTATCGAAGGTAGATTGGACAAGGAACAAAGAAGAAGACATCAAACTAAGAGCTAGTTTCATTTTGGCCTGCACAGATGACTGGCTGAAAAGAAGGAAATCAAACAAGAAGAAGATCACCTCTCCTAAAGAAACTGGTGTTGAATCGATCTCAATTGAAGTTTAGCCTAATCCTTCTAACATTTCTTCCTTGAATCCTCATGCAATTAATTTTCCTTTGAATAAGAATGGAGCTGCACCCAACAGACATCCCACTACACCCCGAACAAGATCTAGAATGAGGGCTGAAAGTCATTCTTGGATGGCTTCTCATGACTCCAGCTTCGTTGATATTGACGTCAATGATGATGATCTCTCTTTTTCACCAGAATAGGATAAAGAGATTCAAAATGCAATAATGAATAAGTCTGAGGTTTAGCAAGAAGAAGTGACTCCCTCGAAGAATGTTGAAAAAATTATGGTTTCTAATTCAGTTCCTCCTTGGCTAACTAAATCGGTAAGCAAGAAACACAGTTTCAAACCTGTTTCTTTACCAGTTAAATATATTATTACCAAATATGCAACCTGTACCCCAAAGATAAAGAAAGCCAAAAGCAATGCAAGGTTGATTATAGACCCTGTAATAGGAAAAGTAACTGCTAAGATAGCTACTTTCAAAAAAAAAGAGGGTATTCTTGAACCTACAACGGAAGATTTTGAAATTACAAAAATGGAGTTCGGGGTAGTGAATAGAGATACTCAAGATCATCTTTTCAAGTTCTTAGTGGACCATATTCTTGGTTAGTCTCAGAAGGAAGGAAAGGAGAAACATGAACTCAAACAGCTTGTAATAACGATGGCCGAGTTCCTTAGTTCACTCAGCGAAGTTGGGGCCCTGCCTCTAGCCCAATCTCCACAAGATTTCGACCCCAACTCTGCAGATAGTAAACAAATGCTGAAATAAATGTATCAAGGTAGAACCTTGATGGTGGGTATGAGAGAATAGGTTGGTGGCATCATTTTAGAAGGAAATAAATTCATTTAGGAGTTTGTAGCATCTTTTGCAGATGGAGAAGCTTTGATTGGGGAGATCAATACCTTGATACCAACTTGGGAATCAGATGAGGAAAAATGTGTTATTGTTATGTCTCAGATTATTGAAATACAAGGATATGGGGTTGAGAGGTATCTGTAAAAAAATCCTATGAAACTAATAGATGCATGTATGCTCTTCATTCTTAAGAAGAATATAAATTGGAAAAGTGGCATGTTTAAAGCAGTGATCTCAAGCTTGCGTGCCATAGAGGAAGAGGTCAAAAAAATGCATACTAATCTGTAGAAATACTTTAAGGTTGTGAACCCATCGGGTATCCTTCAGTTCAACAAGGGAAATATAGATGCGGAGGCTATGACCAAGAGTTTTGGAGATGCGATGAATGATATTAAAGAAAAAGAGGAGATTACAGCCAAAAATTTCACCAGGGTTACTAATGTGGAGCCCATGTTGTACCTAAATCAAGGGCAGTTACCTAGATAGTTAGAGAAGGTTGGGAACTTCAAATGGGAAAAGAGCGCATGTCACACAAAGCTGAATGGCATGAAGAATCTCCACTCTCATCCGATCCAGGAGCTCATGAGCACATTCTGAAGCTGGAAGCTGGTCGAAGGAGCCACATATGGAGATAATAACTAAAGATGCATGATCACGTGATGATTTTCATGCCTATGTATGGTGCATTTTTTTTATGTTTTAACTATTGTCAAAAAAATTTTACTCTTTCTATTTTTACTGGTCAGAAACCATTTCTTTTCAGTTAGGTTGAGAGGCCGAGTTTAAGGGAAGCCTCTTGAACCTGTTAAACTATATATGCTGGGCATAATACTGGAAAAAGGATGATGAAATTTTGGAATCTGTTAGACTTAGTTTGACATTTTTTGATTTTGTTAAGATTTTATATATTTTCTAAGGGAATTGAATAGAAAGATATTTTGGATTGGATTAATCTCAAACTTGGTTCTATGTGATCACGTTATTCTGGTGCATGCTAAATTTAAATCTATGAATTTAGATTTATAATATGTCAATTACTTTTTGAATTGGTGTATTTCTCATTACTGGTTTATGGTAAATGCATGGTATTTATCTATCTCTCTGAACAATTATCTTCCTTATTTCCGTTCAAGATCATTGTTTTCCAAATCAAATAAGTAGTGCCTTTTTTTTTTCTATTCTTTATTCTTTTTATCTGAGTTTACCTCAATACCTAAGAGTATTTGAGAGATCCTTATGTGCTTTTGGGTTAAAAGTATAGTTGTTGGTTTTAAGTTCAAAATTTCATTAGATATTTTTGATAGGGAGCTGTACCTCAAACAATTCAGAGGGAAGCAATTATCTCATGCTTACCCAACTATTGTAGGATAGTTTTTTTCCCAAGAGGCATAGAGTTAGCACAATTTGCAATTAACACAAAGACAAATCTATTCACCTATAAATTTTTGGAAACTCTACTGGGGAATGCGCTATCAAAAGGATATAAGTAGTTGCATTTTCCATGAATGAATAAAATATGGTGCTACTGGCTACTGTGATCGTTGGGTAGGAAGAATTTCCCCCGGTGTTGCAACCTGATTTGTTTTTCTTAGATACCCAAGAAGATATAATAACATATCTTAATTCCTTGGCGTGGAAGTTGAAGGAGAACAATCAATAGTACCAACAAGTCTAACTTATCATTGAAGAAGAATAAGAAATTGGGGAGTGGTTGAGAGGACTTCCCATTGTCCAGGAAGACACGATCATAGATAGGGTGGCATGAGGTCCTTAGGAGATATTAGGTGTGACCTTGATAGGAAAATTTGGATGAGAAAAGATACACAAGAGGTGATTGGAGAAAAGGTTTAATTGATGCAGATTTTGAAGCCCTGAAGAATTTGAGCTTTTTCCCTGATTTCAACACCCCAAAGAAAAGAAGGACCAAGACCTCTAGTAGACCCCCTTCACCTTCTAGTAGGCCCATTGTATCAGCAATTTTTTGAGCTGTTATTCCACTAGGTATTGTAATACCCTCAGTTATCAATACTCAACCTTTAAACTTGCAACCCCCACTCATGGCCGCCAATCAGCCCCAGGGTCAAAATATAGGCCCTTTGAACTTAGGAGTTAATGCACCTACTGCTCTTCTAAAGGGAGCTAATCAAGTTTTTCCTAAGTTTAATGGAGACAAAAAAACAACAACCAGAGATCATTTGAGTGATTTTCATACAACATGCGGTATTCTCAGTGTTCCCACTCAAGAGGTCACTGTGAGGGTTTTTTGTAAGAACTTTGACTGACGCCGCAACTGATTGGTTCAACCATTTACCTCATGGATCTATTACAAGCTAGGATGATATGAATGATGTGTTCGAAGTGAGGTTCAAAACCCCTAATAATGAGATCTCACTATTGCTTCAATTGAGCCAGCTAAAGAAAGAGATGCATGAACCTATGCGAGA
Source organism: Thuja plicata (assembly GCA_018584345.1). Taxonomy (NCBI): domain Eukaryota; kingdom Viridiplantae; phylum Streptophyta; class Pinopsida; order Cupressales; family Cupressaceae; genus Thuja; species Thuja plicata. The sequence continues at coordinate 426,187 of MU225972.1, read as the reverse complement.
ATTTGTGGCTAAGTTTAATAGGATTTTGCAAATAATTCCTGCCAATTCTACCCCTATTGATGAAAATAAGAAAATATTATTTCTCAATGTAGTACCTCCTGATATAAGCTTTCACCTACTGAAGGACGGAGCAGCCAATTTGAATGTCGTGCAAAAGCAAGCCATTGAACTTGAGGATACATTCATCATGGTGGAAAAGTGGAAAAGAGAAGTTTAGTCCATGGGTCCCTCCTCATCAGCTACAACCAATCCTTTATTGTAGAGGTTGATGAATGACATGGTGATGCTTAAAAGAAAACAAAACATGTCAAGTTCCTCGTATCAATCTCCCTATCAAGATGTTAACTGGAAACAGTTTGGTCAGGCCCATGGTAAATTTCTACTCTTACCGGGCTCGCAACCTAGGCTACAGATTGAACAAGTGCCTAAGGAAACCATGTGCTCCTTCCATTTGACAACTGATCATGATGGGGAAATTTTTCCAGACTGGCTCAGATGTCTTCAACTAAATTCAACCAAAGATACTATCAGGATTGAGGAATATAGAGAAGAAAAAACTTCTCCTGAAATAGGACTATCAAGTTCTTTTTATCTAGAGTATGATTCTGATTCTGAAAGAGGTAGAGATGCACTGGTGACTCGGCAAGACCCTTCATGTGCATTCCTCACTAGAAAATAGAGGAATAAAAAATTTACTCCTAGTGCGGGTACATCTGATGCCTTTCTAAGGAATAAAGAAGCTAGAAATGGTGAGCCCTCTTCTACTCCAAAGAGCTCAGGCATTAAAATATTACAAAAAGGTAATTTGGTTTCTACTCCTCCTTCCTTTGATTTTTTTGAATTTTTCAAAACAAATTCCATTACCATCTATCCAGCTAAATATTTGAAGATGAATCCTAAAGAGTTAGACGGGTTAGTTAAATATGTGAAAGGAGATTCTAGCCCAAATACCCAACCAAGTAGACCACTTATTGGAGAGACAACCACTATGGAGGAACCCCCTATTTTTTTTTTTGAAGATACCCCATAGATACTGGATGATTACCCTTATGTCAACTCTATAGAGAATGAGATAGAAGAAAAGAAGCCAAATCCTTTCTACATTTCTTTGCTTTTGAATGGATAGAAACTCAGTAATTGTATCATTGACTATAGGGCCTGTCACAATATAATACCTACTCCCGTTGCCAAAGCCCTCGACCTTACCTTGACCAAAAATTTTGGCCAATGATACTTTATGGTTGGGAAACAAGTACCTTTGATGGGGCAAGTGAAAGATGTGTAGGCTGTCCTCACTGCGTGTCCAGATAAATGATTGAAGCTGACAATCCTAGTAGCTGACATTCCTTCTAGTTACGGTATGTTGCTGAGTAGAACCTTCTATAAAGACATGGGAGGCGACATAAAAATGGATTGGTCTAAAGCAGTTATCCCGGTAGGTAATAAGAGGATAAAACTTGAGCCAGAACCTAAAAAAAAATACACCATAGTCCCCTCAGATAGCCCCAAATCTCATATCCTCTTTCAGGAATGCCATTTTGATAATTATGTAGTTTTATCCAATGATGAAATTGAACCTATTGCTACTGAACTAGAAAATGATACTTTGTGGAAAATGGAGTTCGATGGTAGCTGTTCTAATTCCAGATCAGGAGCCAGAGTAGTGCTTTTCCCCCCTGTCAGGGAGTTCATCCCCTTTTCTTTTAAAATGGATTTTAGAAATACCAATAATATGGCTAAATACAAAGCGCTACTATTAGGTTTGGAAGAAGCAAAACTAAGAGGGGTTAAGAATTTGATTTCCCAAGGAGATTTTGACCTAATTGTGAAACAGGTAAGTGGACAATTCTCAGTCAAAAATGAAAATTTAAAAAACTATAGGAATTTAGTATGGGACGAGCTCGAATCTTTTGATGCTTTTTCTATTGAGTTCATACCCAGGGCTTTGAATACTAAAGCAGACTCTTTAGCAGTTTCAGCTTCGCTACTTTTGCCACATCCAGATTTCAAAACTCAGAGTTACAGGATTGAAATGGTATACCGACCCAAAGTACCAGATAATGTAGAGCATTGGCAAGTATTTGATGGTGATTCCTAGCTCAGTGATTTTTTGGGGTGTATTAACAACTTTGCAAATGTCTATTTTGAAGGTTCAAAAAATGAGTGCAAGGAAACCTATGAAGGTTCAGTGGAAGATGAAAGAATCATACAGCTCAAAGGAAATAAATTTCCTAAAGGATTGGTCTCTTTAGAACATCTATTTTGGAGAAAAGATGATAGTACAGTTAAGGATAAAGTGCCTCATACTCATAATCCTAAGGAATATGATAAAATCAATATAAGTGACGATATTGATCCAAAATGGATTCCTATAGGGAAGAATTGTTCCAAATAGGAAAGAGATGACCTTAAGAAATTATTAACATTATATAAGGGCATTTTTTCTTGGGGATACAAGGATCTTAAAATTTTTAGAGGTGGCCAATTCAAACACCACATTCCTTTGAAAATGGATGCTAAACATTTCCGCCAAAAATTGAGAAACTACAATCCGAAAGTATCTGAAGCCATATTAAAAGAAGTAGAAAAGATGCTACAGGCTAGAATTATCCACCCTATTCATCACTCAACTTGGATTGCCAATATAGTTCTTGTAAGGAAAAAGAAAAATGAAATTAGGATTTGTCTAGATTTCTGGAACTTAAATCAGGCCAGCCTCAAAGACAATTATGCGTTGCCAGTAATGGAACATGTTCTTTAGGTAGTATTAGGATCAGAAGTAATGTCTATGCTGGATGGTTATTCTGGATATAACCAAATCAGTGTGGCAAAGGAGGACCAGCATAAGACGGCCTTTATAACACTTTGGCATACTTTTACATGCAACAAAATGCCATTTGGGTTAATCAACGAGGGTGCCACTTTTCAGAGGGCAATGAATTCTTCATTTGGAGATCTTCACAATAGGATCATTATGATTTATCTAGATGATTTGACCATATTTTCAAAAAGTAGTTGTCATCTGAAGGATATTGAGACAGTATTACAAAGGTGCAGGAGTCATGGCATATCCCTAAATTTGAAGAAGTCGGCCTTCTTTATTGAAGAAGGAAAGTTGTTAGGACATATTGTTTCAAAGAAGGGTGTCAAGATTGATCCAAAAAGAGTCAGGGCTATTCAATAGCTCAGCTTACCTTCCAGCTAAAGTAGCTTGAATTCCTTTTTCGACCAGATAAACTTTTTAAGAGCTTTTGTCCCTAAATTTTCAGAAATAACTAAGAATATGGTAGATATGTTGAGCAAGAAAGTTCCCTTCAAGTGGAATGAAGAAGGGAAGGGAGCTTTCAATGAGGTTAAAGCAGCAATAGCTCAAGCTCCAGTCCTGGTAAGCCCAGATTTTAAAAAGGACTTCAATATCTACTGTTATGCATCATAACATACTCTATCTAGTATTTTAACATAGAAAGATGATATGGGATGGGAGGCACCCATTGCTTCATGAGAAATCCGATGAAGAAACATGAACTCGGGTACTCCCAAATTGAGAAACATGCCTTCACTATAGTAAAGGTAGTAAAACAATTCAGATATTACATATTACACTCCCATGCCATGGTATATCTCCCAGAGATGATGGTCAAAAGTGTCTTGACTCAGAAAGAACTAGGAATGAATAACAGAGTAGTGTGGATAGCCAAACTTTAGGAATATGATTTGACCATCAAGCCAACTAATTTGGTATGGGGATGGGGATTATGTAAACTTTTGGTTGAAGATAGAGGGTCGACAATAGAAGAAGATAATGAAACCCCTATAGTATTGTTAGCAAGTCTATCCAACCCATGGTTTTCAAATATCATGCACTTTCTAACCTATGGGGAATGCCCTGAATATTTAAGTCCTTGAGAGAAGCGTAACTTAAAATTAAAGGCTTCTAATTATGTGATTTCGCAAGATGTGTTGTATAAAAAGAGCATTGATGGGACCTTCTTGAGGTGTGTAGATGTCGTACAATAGAAAGAACTACTAAGGGCTTTCCATGATGAAGCTTGTGGGGGGAACTTTTCCTCTACTATTACAGCTTTCAAGATTTTGTGGAATCATTTCTATTGGTCGAAAATGTTCAAGGATGTGTATCACTATGTTAAGAATTGTGAGAAATGTCAGTTATTTACTGGGCGCCCACAACTTGCAGCATTACCCCTCAAGCCCGTGATTGTTGAAGAAACTTTTAAACAATGGGGTATAGCTTTTGTTGGGCCTTTGAAATCCCCGTCTAGTGCAGGGCAATGTATACATTCTAAAAACTACTGATTACTTCACCAAGTGGATGGAAGCGGTCCCAACCAAAAAGGGAAACTCTTAGGTTGTATGTGACTTTCTATTGAACTATATCTTTATAAGGTTTGGGATCCTAGTCAAGATAGTGGTGGATAATTCTACATACTTTTCTTCAGAAGAGATTTCAGCTTTTTGTTATGAACATGGGATATCACTAGCTCATTCATTAGATTACTTTCCACAATGAAATGGCCAGGCAGAGTCTAGCAATAAGAATCTGGTAGCTATAATGAAAAAATTGATGAATGATAACCCTCATGACTGGCACAGGAGGTTATATGAAGTGTTATGGGATGATAGAACTACTCCAAAAAGGGCTATAGACATGTCCCCTTTTGAGCTTGTGTATGGGATAGGAGCTCACGTGTCTTTACCTCTAGAATTATCCATGGCTAAGCTACAAGTAGTAATTAAAGATCAATATTTTCAAAGTTCATTGGAGAAGTGTCTCATGTACCTGAATAAACTGGAAGATGAAAGAGATGACTTGGTGGATTATATTACAGAGCATTAGCTGAAATTCAAGAAGATTTTTGATATGAGGGCTCGTACCAGGAAATTCATGGAGGGAGATGAAGTGATTTTATGGGATAAAAGGAAGGCGTCCAAAGGTTCACATGGGAAATTTGAATCTTTGTGGAAAGGCCCATTTATTATCACAGAAACAATTGGTTCTAATGCTTTTCATTTGTCTTACCTAGATGGTGTCAGCCTTTCATTCACCTACAATGGGCAGGACCTAAAGTTATTCAAGTTATGATGGTGTTCCCAGGTCATTCTGTACATATTAGTTAGTTTCCTTTTCTTTCTTTAGTCATAGTTTGGTTGTTTTGTCCTTTTTCCCTTCGTGTTCTAGTTTTGCGAAACCAGTATCTAGATTTCTCTGTAGTTTTGACAACTTGCAGTCCCCAAATAGAGCCAGTGTTAGGGCCTATTTGAGTCACCATGATCAAAGAAGTTTTATCCTTTGATGTTTATCTCAAAGTCTTACCTGATTCCCTCCCTCCTTGTTGAAGAAGAAGTCCAAGTTAAAAAGATTTGAAATATCATTTTTCCCTCCGAACTTATTCTTTAAAGGTGTCGTAAACTCATCTCGTGAGAACCAGTTCTCTCGGTTAAGTGTTGGTATCAAATTTTCCTTCATGAACCACTTTGAACCACTTTGAACCTCAGTTCAAAGTAGTTGAATCAAATTTTTTTGACCTATTTTTGGTGATTGCATGTGTGCTAAAATGTTGACACACTTCTATGGGTCATTCCATCCAAGGTTGCTCAAGAATGAGGCCTCAAATACTGACTCATAGCTCTCTAGTCATGGAGTGCAAAGGTTTGAAATAGAGGCCCTCAGATTGACCTAGTTGTGCCCATGCAAGTACACCATGAAATGAGAGATTCAATGCATGAAAATGAGATCTACTCTATATGATTGCAATGCATGAAAGGAAATTAATCTAAATGATAACAATGCATGATTAATATATGAAAGGAAATATGCAAGCTAATCTAATATGAATCTAATCTACATGACTAGCCATGGATGCAAGAAGAAGAAGACAAGAAGATAGAAGTTGCAATATCCAAGCTTGAGTGCTCAAATCCTCCTCCAAAATTATTCTCCAAACCTGCAACATAACAATACTATGAAAAAGATGATTGATCATTGAGAAGGAGAGATCTCCTTTTATAGAAAAGTGAACGGTTGAGATTAAGAGGCAAAAATCAAAGGCTATGATTAAGAGGAAAAAAGCCCACCACTTAGGAAGATGTGAAGAAAAAGGGATTTTATTTACTTTTATTTAATTTATTTCCTTTTTCATCAAATAAAGTGCTTTAAGTGGGGA
>MU225972.1:404545-415946 GCA_018584345.1 Thuja plicata | reverse complement strand
AGTGGAAGCGAACATGGAGTGGTAGAACAAGAAGATGGAAGACTTTGATCTTGACAAGGATCTTTGGATAGCATAAGCACATAATTTTTCTCTTGATTTTCAATAGGCTCAACATTGGAAGTAACAATACAATTTTTAATAACCTTAATAGAAGTATCATCTTTGGTAAGTGCAAGTTGGGTAAGGTTATTTTGATTGTCAATAAGCCCAACGGTGAAAGTAGTAACTTGATCTTTCTTAGGAGAAGACTTAAGACATGGTGGAATGAATGATAAAGGGCATGTGGGATCAAAACAACCATGAAACAGATAAGAGACAACATGAAAAGGACTGGATGACATGGAGGTTTCTTGATCTTGATCTTTCTTTATGTTCTTTTCTTTATCATTTTTAGAGTCCTCTTGACATGGAGCCACTTCTAAGGACAAGGAAGCATGTTGGAATTGTATGGGAGACTTGGAAAGAGATGGGGAAGGATCAGCTGAAGTAGGCATTATAGCATGTAAAGGCTTAGGCTCTTTGGGTTTAGCATTATTGAAATTATTTACAGCCAAGTGAAGATTATCTTGAGTTTCTTTAAGAGGTATCCCTTGAGGATAACTATAGGGAACTGCATGAGAAGCATTAGGGCTTCTGTCGAATGAAGGATTTGTGGAAGATTGGGAAACTTTAGGAGATGTATTAGTATTGGAAGAAGTAGAGGATGGAAGGGAATCATCACAAAACAAAGGCTCATCATTAACATGATCTTTCTTGAGAGTGAAATCTTTATTTTTTAGCAGGAGAAGTCTTGGAGGAGGAATTCTTGTAGTAGCTACATTTATAATTAGCGCAGAAAGCTTTCTCTTCCTCCAATATATCATCAAAGAATTGTTCATAAAAATCATCAAATTCTCTTTCAAAATCAGAGTCATATGGATCACCATCACAATCTATCCAACATGATGACCCATCATGATTAAGAACAAGCAAACGGCGAGGAGGAAGCTTAGGAATAGAGGTGTCATAGGTATGACTATGTATTTCATCATAATAGCTATCATCATCATCATCATCATAGTCATCATTGTAATCAAAGATGGGTGTGTCACTCTTCGTGGATGAGGTATCACAAGGATCATCATGTTTCTCATTATGGTATGCTTTGAAAAGAGAAGTATGACTCTTGGGAGAAGTAGACAAAGAACGAGATCATGAAGAAGAAGAAAGTGAAGACCTAGTAGAGGAAGAAGATTTGGATGATGAGGAAAGATGAGAAGACTTAGAAGATGAAAGATGTTTAGAAGATGGAGATCCTAACATGATTGTGTCCATGATTCTGGCAAAGATGTCTGATTCATTTGATTTTTGTCTTATTTTTGCTATGGATTCATCACTCGTGTAACATCTAGAAGGATCATTGGAGGAACAAAATATCATGAATTGATCAATGAGCTCAAGATCATCCATTGTCAAGAGACATTCCTTAGGAAGATAGTGGAAATACATGGTTCTAGAAGAGGAGGAATCAAGCATAGAAGGAAGAAGAGATAAAAATAGAAGAAGGTAGACTAGATAATAAAAGAAAAATAATCAAGAAGACGTGAAGATCTTAGGAAGAAGAGGAAGAAGTGTGAAGGAAGAAGAGAAATAATGGAAATGGAAGACTAGGAAGACATGGGAGATGTGGAAGAGAGAAGACCAAGAGTCATTTTGTGTAAATTGATACCATTTAAGTTCATTTGGATGTTGAGCAACATGTCATAACACTTTTGGGGAGATCTATTGAATTGTTTATCACTCGGGAACTCAGATTTGTTCATTTTAATTGACCAACTAGATGCATTAACATATTTTATCATGAATCAGGCATGCAAGAAAGCAATCAGGGAGTTCAAGCAATCAATTTCTTCAAACAATGAGCAAGGGACAAAGCAACCTTGCACATGAGCATGGATAGTGACATAGTATTCTACTCTATAAGAATTTTACTTTTGTATGTTCTCAAAATGTTTTCCAATCATGCACATAGTCCTAGAGAATAAAAAGTTGGTTGCACTATGGTTCTTAGTAATGGCTTGACTCTGCAACTTTTGAAATCTCAAGTGGGTGAAATCTGATCCTGGTGCATCGAGGTTTTGACACAGTCCAATAATTTAATCAATCAGGAGCTGCTAAGGAGATCTGACAACACACAAGAAACTACACCCATGGAGATTTCTTCCACAAGGACATTTATATAGCGGTTGTTGTTACCATGGAAAAAATGGCTATTACCGCTTGAGGTTCCGTCCACATGGTTTACCCAATAAAGGGAATGTCCACTATGGTTAACCCTCTCTAACAAGGAAGACTCACAATATGGACCACATGGGAACTTGGTTTGGGTTCAAGGGTTCCAAGTTTCTAATTCTCCCAAAAGGGAAAAGAGCATTATCCTATAGCCTCTTCACCTCACCCAAACATAGAAAACATAATTAATTGACCCACTATCTTGAAATCACCTCACCAAAGGTTCATCAACAATAATGACCACCAATCTCAAAAGAGAAAGTACCAATCAAAGTTGAAGACCCAACCAAGTTTGAAGTAATGACAAATCCTTCCCTACCTACAAGGGGATCTATCATAAAGAAAAGATTCAAATGTAAGACAAGTGAATGAAGCCCACTCTCTCAAGATCGCCAAAAATAGTGCTCATAGGGCCTAATTACTATGTGAAACATATATGCAAGAAAGAAAATCTAGGTCCATTTTTAGAGCACCAATTGGAAATGTGATCTATGAAAGCAAGAAAACACTCAAGCTAAACACATGAGATGTTCATTTTATTTCCAAAATCCAAATGTTATAGAGATCAATAAAATACCTCAAATCCAATGCAACATGAACATTTTGTTGTTTATCCACACAAGTCCAAGCAATCCCCATGAACTCTCCAACAAGCAAGACAAGCAAACAAGCAAACAAGCAAACAAGATATGAAATGTATATTCAACTTATGCAAACCCTAGGGTTAGGTCTTAAAATAAATTGTTAGGAGAAATAATAACCAGAAAATAATCCAAATAACAACTCACATAATGCATTGACCCATGTGAAAAATAAGTCCAAGCTAATCATTAAACGCCCTTTTTTAATTTTGATTTTTGACCTAGTCAATAAGATTGGACCTATATGACATGAATTCAGATCCCAAACTCTAAATAAAGAAAAGATACCCCTATTAAAAAATAGAGACATTTCCAAAAATGCCATAATTTTAAAAAGATATTTTCATTTGTGCCCTAGGGAGCCATTTTCCCAAAATAGACCAATTTTCATAAATTGACCAAATGAGCTATGATATTGCATCCAAATTTAAAACTAAAGGAATGTACCCACTATATAATTTAAATACCTTTTTGAAAATGTAAATTTTTCTAAAAAATTCACTAATTTGTGCCAAAAATTAAGGTTTTATGAAAAATAAAGAAAAAATTATAAAAAATTCAAAATAACTAGGAAAAATCTGAATTTTTTATTGAAGCTTTTCTGATATGTCACCAACCTACCAAAATAATTTTAGACCAAAAATCCAAGCCGTTTAGGAGATATGATCAAATATTTAAAAATCTAGGGTTTTCATCTCCAAGCAAATATGCACAAGGGCTAGGCTTGAAAAACTTCAATAAAATAACCATGTAAAGATTATAAAATATGAAAATATGAATAAAATGAAGGAAAATCAAGACCATCATGCCCCATGGTGGGTGCCAAAAATGTGTGCTAAAATGTTGACACACTTCTATGGGTCATTCCATCCAAGGTTGCTCAAGAATGAGGCCTCAAATATCGACACATAGCTCTCTAGTCATGGAGTGCAAAGGTTTGAAATGGAGGCCCTCAGATTGACCTAGTTGTGCCCATGAAAGTACACTTTGAAATGAGAGATTCAATGCATGAAAATGAGACCTACTCTACATGATTGCAATGCATGAAAGGAAATTAATCTAAATGATAACAATGCATGATTAATATATGAAAGGAAGTATGCAAGCTAATCTAATATGAATCTAATCTACATGACTAGCCATGGATGCAAGAAGAAGAAGACAAGAAGATAGAAGTTGCAATATCCAAGCTTGAGTGCTCAAATCCTCCTTTAAGATTGCTCTCCAAACCTGCAGCATAACAAAACTTTGAAAAAGATGATTGATGATTGAGAAGGAGAGGTCTCCTTTTATAGGAAAGTGAACGGTTGAGATTAAGAGGAAAAAATCAAAGGCTATGATTAAGAGGCAAATAGCCCACCACTTAGGAAGATGTGAAGAAAAAGGGATTTTATTTACTTTTATTTAATTTATTTCCTTTTTCATCAAATAAAGTACTTTAAGTGGGGATTTTTGTTTATTTAATTAAAAGAGGGGTTTTTTTAATTAAATGGGAGGAATTTAATTTAATTAAATAAGATGAATTTTATTTAATTTCAAGGAAGATTAAATATTTTAATTAAATAAAAATGATCAAACCTTAGGAAAAATTGAAATAATTGAATTAATTACAATTTGATCAAGGAAATTGATTTGAATTGAAAATATTGCAAAGCATTGATTTAGGAAATTGGTAAATTGATAAAATGATAAATGGGGCCCATAGTCTAGGTGACCATTTTAGGGTGCATACAGGTAGGACCCTGGACACATCATCAAACCGCTTCAAACGGATTTGAACCTCAATTCAAAGTAGTTCAAAGCAGTTCAACAGAGGATTCAATAAAGCGCGAAGGTGATGTGACATCTGAGTTGATGGTTGATATGACACGTCAGAGTGTATCCACCAGAATAATGGTATGGCGATTTGGAAAAATAGTTGGCTAGGTGGGAAGAGTCAGGGTGGCAATGTAGGTTAAGGCAGATGTTCTTTTAGCACGAACAAAGGGATAGCATTTAATATGGCAATAATGATTAAATATGGTTTAATTAAGTGAAGTAATGTTTAGATGTCACATCAATGGCTTCATCTTATTTTGGCTTACATGCGACATTTAATTATCATGCCTTGGGTGATTTTCCCTGCACAGTGAGTTTCTTTAAATTCCCTTTCTTCAACTCATTTCTTTCAAATGCTAAGTTGTGGAGTCTCGGCTACGGAGGATAGAAGTGTGGGTTTTTCATTTCGACAGAAAGCAGGTAATGCCCAATAAGCCCTTCATTTTCTTCACTATTTTATGCCTGGTTATCCCCTTTTCTTAAAGGATTGCAATATTTTATTTACTTGGGTAGAGGTAGAAAGAGATGAGGTCTAGCATGCATTTCTTTGGAAATACTGCAAGCCTAGTGTGTAGAACTCCAATCATTACAGATACAGATTTGTTGGGAGTCGAGGTAGAAAAACTAGTTGAAATGTTGAAAGAGTCAGTGGAGGGGGAGCATACTATAGAGTTTTTGTCCAGTGGTTTACTCCAAGCTACCATTTTTCCCCTAGCTGTGATATGTCCGAAACTTATTCAACAATGTATATACCGTTATGATGTCAAGTCCAAGGGTGTGTTGAATAATGAGGGTAAGAGTATCTTAACCATAAATAGAGAAATGATAATGTCCATCTTCAATATTCCAGATGAAGCTTTTTCTAGTTTTACTCCCACTCAATCACTGGCACAATTCCGAGAAAGGAGTGATAAGAAGCTCAGAAACATAGCCCAAAAGTGGACTGTATCAAATTACAAGGGCAGTTATAGATTGCCCAAGGTTCTAACCAAGGACCATATGAAGACCCACATCCATAATATCATGGTTTTATTGCACAGGATAAGGGGTTCAGAACAAGTACTTCTCTTTGAAGAATGGATGTATCATTTTATATAAATAGTGTTAGAAGGTAAACAAAATCTGGACTAGGCTGAAATAATCACGAGCTCACTAAGAGATCAGCTCAAACAGGCACAAGCTATGTGAAAATAGTTCTATATGTCCTCCTATCTGACCTATTCCCTCGCATGCACCCAAGATCTTACCGGAATTCCTCATGAACCATGGAATGTAGACATAACCATTTTTTAGTATTGCCCTTTGCTAAGGAAGAACAGAGTTCTAGAAGAATATAGGAGGGTTCATGATGTTTTTCTCGGGAGATTGTGTAACCAGTTAGATGGAACCCCAAATCAGAGAATTTCTCCAGAAGCGCAAAGGTTGGTTCAAAGTTTTGGGAGTTTCTATATCTAGTTTCCTCGATTAACCTATTTAAGAGTCAGCAGTTTTGATGAAGAACCTCTCAGATTGCCTAGGTTTTGCTTTGATTGTTTCATCTTAGCAAAAATTTGTAGACAAATGTTCACAGTAATATAGAATAATTTTCTAGAAGATAAGTGGGATTCGATGTTTCCAATAAGACTTGGAAATTTGGTATGCAAGAGTATGATAGATGCATCAGTGATAGGTAGCAATTTAGTTGGCTTTCACATGCAGATTTATGAATTAAGAAGGGGATTTGACAATAAAGGGTTTGCCATGAAGGCATTCAATTTGAAAAATCCTATAGACCTGAGCCCACATTTAGAACATTTATGGGAGGATATAGGAGATGAAAGGGAAATTTAGATAAGAGATCATTCTCGGTTGTTGGTCCCCCAAATCAAAAGTCTGTAGCTGAAGCTTGAGATTTCTGATGTGATTGAAGATGGGTCAGAAGTCATTGAACCTGGTTTTACTAAACCTAGTGTAGAAACTTTTATCAAAGGTAGAATGGACAAGGAACAAATGAGAAAAAATTAAACTGAGAGCTAGGTTCATTCTGGCCTGCATAGATGATTGGCTAAAAAGAAGGAAATCAAACAAGAAGAAGACCACCTCTCCTAAAGAAACTGGTGTCGAATCGATCTCAATTGAAGTTCAGCCTAATCCTTCCAATATTTCTTCCTTGACTCCTCATGTAGGTAATTTTCCTTTGAATAAGAAAAGATTTGTGCCCAACGAACATCCCATTGCACCCTGAACAAGATCTAGAATGAGGGCTGAAAGTCGTTCTCAAATGGCTTCTCCTGACTCTGGATTCATTGACCTTGATGTCAATAATGATGATCTCTCTTTTTCACCAGAATAGGAAAAAGAGATTCAAAATGAAATGATGAATAATTTTGAGGTTCAGAGAGAAGAAGTGACTCCTGCCAAGAATGTTTAAAATAGGATGGTTTCTAATTCAGTTCCTCCTTGGCTAACTGAATCGGTATGCAAGAAATGCAGTTTCAAACCTATTTCTTTACCAGTTAAAGATATTGTTACCAAATATTCCACTCATGCCCCAAAGATAAAGAAATCCAAAAGAAATGTAAGGTTGATTACAGACCCTGTAATAGGCAAAGTGACCGTTGAGATAGCTACTTTCAAACAGAAAGAGGGTATTCTTGAACCTGTAGCAGAATATTTTGAAAATACAAAAATGGAGTTCAGGGTACTGAATAGAGATACTTGAGATCATATTTTGAAGTTCTTAGTGGACCATATGCTTGGTCAGTCTTAGAAGGATGGAAAGGAGAAATGTGAACTCAAATATCTTGTAATAACAATGGCCGAGTTCCTTAGTTCACTCAGCGAAGTTGGGGCCCTGCCTCTAGCCTAATCTCTGCAAGATTTGGACCCCAACTCTGCAGATAGTAAACAAATGCATCAAAGTATAACCTTGATGGTGGCTATGAGATACTGGGTTGGTTGCATTATTTTAGAAGGAAATAAATTCATTCAGGAGTTTTTAGCAGCTTTTGGAGACAAAATCTTTGATTGGGGAGATCAATACCTTGATACCAACTTGGGAATCAGATGAGGAAATTTTTTTTTCTGTTATGTCTCAGATTATTGAAATAGAAGGATATTAGGGTTCAGAGGTTCCTGGTAGAAAATCCTATGAAACTTATAGATGCCTGTATGCTCTTCATTCTTAAGAGGAATATAAATTGGAAAAGTGGCCTGTTTAAAGCAGCGATCTTAAGCTTGCGTGCCATAGAGGAAGAGGTCAAGGAAATGCATACTAATGCACTGAAAGACTTTAAGGTTGTGAACCCATCGGGTATCCTTTAGTTCAATGAGGGAAATATAGATGTGGAGGCTATGACCAAGAGTTTTGGAGACGCGATGAATGATATTAAAGAAAAAGAGGAGATTACAGCCAAAGATTTCACCAGGGCTGATAATGTGGAGTCCATGTTGTACCTGAATCAGGGGCAGTTACCTAGACAGTTAGAGAAGATTCAAAACTTCAAATGGAAAAAGAGTGCATGTTGTGTGGAGTTGAATGGCATGAAGAATCTCCACTCTCATCCAATCCAGGAGCTCATGAGCACATTCCAAAGCTGGTAGCTGGTCCGAGGAGCCACGTCTAGAGATAATAACTGAAGACACATGATCGCGTGATGATTTTCATGCCTATGTATTGGGCATTTTGTTTATGTTTTAACTATTGTCAAAAAAAATTTAATCTATCTATTTTTACTAGTCAGAAACCATTTCTTTTCAGTTAGGTTGAGAGGCTGAGTTTTAAGGGAGGCCTCTCAAACCTGTTAAACTATATATACTGGGCATAATACTAGAAAACGGATGATGAAATTTTGGAATATGTTAGACTTAGTTTGAAATTTTCTTATTTTGTTAAGATTTTATATATTTTCTAAGGGAATTAAATAGAAAGATATTTTGGATCGGATTAATCTCAGACTTGGTTCTATGTGATCACGTTATTCTAATGCATGCTAAATTTAAATTTGTGAATTTAGATTTATAATCTGTCAATTACTTTGTGAATTGGTGTATTTCTCATTATTGGTTTATGGTAAATGCATGGTATTTATCTGTCTCTCTGAACAATTCTCTTCCTTATTTCCATTCAAGATCATTGTTTTTCAAATCAAAGAAGCTATGCCTTTCTTTGTTTCTATTCTTTATTCTTTTTATCTGAGTTTACCTCAATACCTGAGAGTATTTGAGAGATCCTTATGTGCTTTTAGGTTAAAAGTACAATTGTTGGTTTTAAGTTCAAAATTTCATTAGATATTTCTGATAGGGAGTTATACCTCAAACAATTTTGAGGGAAGCAATTATCTCATGCTTACCCAACTGTTGTAGGATAGTTTGTTTCCCAAGAGGCATAGAGTTAGCACAATTTGCAATTAACACGGAGACAAATCTGTTCACCAACACATTCTTAGATTATGTTGTCCAATTGACAACAAAGTTGTCATTTCGACAAATTTCTATCTTTTTGTCTTTTACATTAACTCCCAAATGTCTTTTAGGCTTCCATATTTATTCTAAAACCCTTAGACCCTCTCTTAAACCCCTGAACCCACATATGAGCCTTTATAGGCTTATCTTTCCAATATAGGCAATTTTACATTTTTTTGGCACCATGAGTGCATTACATAATCAATAGTGACACTATTGTCCCTATTACAAATAATATTGACCTTATAGGTCATTTAAATAACTTTACCCACCTAGGATCCTCAAGTGATCCCTAGGTACACTCTAACCCTCAAAATTCCATCAATGGCTTACATCATTGATCTTATTACAACATGATCAATATCATAATCAAAACATCATTAAACATAATCAGAGGACCATTATTGGTCTCATTACAATATCAAATGACCCTTGAAGGCCATGTTGTCTTCAACTACCCCTAGGATCTATCAGTGACCCTATTGCACCTTCATGTCCTTGGTGCTCATGCACCGTAAAGGGAAAGAGTGATTCTATCATATCTTTCTCCTAACAATTCCGTAATAGGGTCAACATTCCTATTTTAAAAATTTAGAAAATGAAGCAAGATAAATAGTGTATTCCCATACCATTTTCTAATTTAGCATGATCACATACCATCATGCGTAAAGAGGGCCCTAACTATGAAAGCTAATTGGCATCTTGGTATATGGAAGCCACGACTTGAGGTAAGAATTTGAGCTTTGTCTTCTGATAAGGTTAAAATAAAATGCCATATGACTGGCCATATTGATGCGCGGTGTTTATCTGATAAGGTTAAAATGAAGAAATCTCCTTGGTGGTGGTTGGGGGCTTCTGGCCACCATTATACAGTTGGTAAAGTTTTTGTAAGGGTGGGGGTTCAGATGTTTTCTCCTCTCAGGATGCTCACGCTAAGGCTGGTGCTACCGATGATGTCTCAGACGTAGCCTTGCAGACTTTTGATGTTGTCCTTTCAGGTGTTGTTTTTGTTAAGAATACAAATGCCATCAAAATGAAATTGAGTTAATATTGTAATTGTTTACATCACATTCTAGGCATAATATGAATGTTAATACTATAATTGTTTACATCTTTGCATTTTGAATGCTTGATGAGCCGTGAGCTTTGAGAGCTAGGGTGTTGTTGCTATTACCTTCAAGCAGGCATTGTGTGATGTGTTTGATCTCTCTTTATTTTATTTTTTTGTTGATATTCACTATGTGGTACTCCTCGTTTATGATCATTTCATGAGGAAATGTCTTGATGGCTCACGGGCTGTAGGCTAGGATATCATGCATTGTTTATTAGCTCACTATTTAATAGTGACATTATTTACATCTTTGCATATGGAATGCTTGGTGACCCGCGAGCTTTGAGAGCTAGGGAATCATTGTTATTACCTTCAAGGCATTGTGTAAAGTGTTTTATCTCTCTTTATTTGTTTTTCTATTGATATTCACTATGTGGTACTCCCCATTTATGATCATTTCATGAGGAAATGTCTTGATGGCTTGCGGGCTACAAGATAGGGCATCATGCATTATTTATGAGCTCATTGTTTAATACTGGAATTCATTTACATCTTTGCATTTGGAATGCTTGATGACCCATGAGATTTGAGAGCTAGGGCATTGTTGCTATTACCTTCAAGTCATTGTGTGAAGTGTTTGATCTCTCTTTATTTGTTTTGTTGTTGATATTCACTATGTGGTACTCCTCATTTTTCTTTCAGAAGTGTATGGCTTGACTATGCACATGCATAATTGTAGATGAGGATCAATAGTAATAGGATGTCATTCATTGATTAGATCTTTTTGATCTAACCCCCATCTCTCTTTTCTTTGTAGGTTCTGGATCACACTGGAATCATAGCCTAGTCAAAAATTCATCACATCAGGCAATGTCTGGTACCCTTATTATTTATGTTCATACTCATAAAATATATGTACAGTTATAAAATTTCATGCCTTGAAATTTTATAACATAGTTCCTTATCATAGCTATCAAAATAAAATGGCACTGGTGATTCAATGCATCTACAACCTCAACAGCATGGCAACATTGATCCAATAACAGAAAATACATTACAAATGCCAATCTAGTCACAATCTCAATGAAATAAACAGTGTGTATATAAAAATAATATATGGTGCACAATAGCAGAAAGCATGCAATGAAAACAATAATATCATACATACATATATATA
>MU225972.1:386802-403019 GCA_018584345.1 Thuja plicata | reverse complement strand
TGTGTGTGTGTGTGTGTGTGTGTGTGTGTGTGTGTGTGTGGGTGTGTATATGTATATACATATATGTATATGTATGTATGTATATATGTATATGTATATACCAAACATAGCTCATAAAAAGGTCATGTGATGCTCAAATAATGAGCTCATAAATAATGCATGATGCCCTAGCTTGCAACCCGCGAGCCATAAAGACATTTACTCATGAAATGATCATAAACGGGGAGTACCACATAGTGAATATCAACAACAAAACAAATAAAGAGACATCAAACACTGCATGCTATCAAAATAGAATGGCAGTGGTGATTCAATGCATCTACAACCTCAACAGCATAGCAACATTAATCCAATAAAAGCAAATACATTACAAATGCCAAGCTATTCACGGTCTCATTGAAATAAACAGTGTATATATAAAACAATATATGGTGCACGACAACAATAAGCATGCAATGACAGTAATAACATCATACATATATATGTATATATGTATATGTATATATATATGTATGTATATATATGTATATATTTATATACATATATAGGTATATATATGTATGTATATGTATATAACAAATAGAGCTCATAACAAGGTCATGTGCTGCTCAAACAGTGAGCTCATAAACAATGCATGATGCCCTAGCTTGTAGCCTGTGAGTCATCAAGACATTCCTCATGAAATTATCATAAATGGGGAGTACCACATAGTGAATATCAACAACAAAACAAATAAAGAGAGATCAAACACTTCACACAATGCCTTGAAGGTAATAGCAATGATGCCCTAGCTCTCAAATCTTGCGGGTTATCAAGAATTCCATATGCAAAGATGTAAACAATGTCAGTATTAAACAGTGAGCTCATAAACAATGCAGCACAATATTTGCACCTTAGTAAACACATGTTAACACAATATGTTGTTAACAAAATATGTTAACACCATGTATGTTAGCCTATTGTGTTAACATGTGTTAGTAATTTGCAAACAAACATAATAGGCTAACATACATGTTGTTAACATATTTTGTTAACAACATATTTTGTTAACTAAGGTACAAATATTGTGTTGCATAGACACGACCCTCAAATCTCACGGGTCATCAAACATTCCAAATGCAAAGATGTAAACAATGCCAGTACTAACATTCATATTGTGCCATCAAAATAAAATTGAATTAATGAGAAGACAAAGCTCGAATGCCTAACTCAAGTCATGGTTTCCATATGAAGATCAAATGCTAAGGAACTATGACTATGCACATGCATAATTGTATATGAGGATTAGTAATAGGGTGTCAGGCATTGCTTAGATCCTTTGGATCTAAACCCATCTTTTCCTTCCTTGCAAGTTTTGGATCATATAGGAGCATACTAGATCAGAACACCAGGTCAACACTTCATTACTTTAGGCAATGTCTGGTACCTTCATTATTTATGTTCATCCACTTATGTATGTTTGCATTCATTCATATTATTCTAAAAATTGGCTGTACTCATATTCTTCTTGTGTCTGAGTCTTCCAACTATGATCAATTTAATGCTGTAAATATTGACATAGAATTTGATATCAACCTGTTGATATGATTACAATGTAGGGGAGTCAAAGAAAATATATGTATAGTTATAAAACCTAAAGTTAAAATTTACAAAGTAACATATCATTTATAAAACCTACCATAACATGTCATTTTTTGTTTGACATTTTTTGTCACAACTAAAGAGTTCTCACCACGACCAAATAGATTGACCATTTTCTATCAAAACCATATGTGTAGATATAAACATTAAGTACAACATGTCCATTTTTTTTGCAAATATACACATTAAGGATCATGTCAGATAATACAAGGGAATTCGATCAAAATAGGGAGACAATCACTAGATTGTTGTCTAAATTTCAAATAGAAGGCGATGACAAATGTTATTGTACATGCAAGAGTTTTAACGACTTAAAGACAAGAAGAATCAAAATCAAAAAAGCAAAGAGACATTCTAGGGAGAATGGTAAAATTGAAGGGGGTTTTTATTATCATCCATTGGTAATTTTTTTTTGTTATATTATTTTCACAATTAATATACATATGAACCATGGAAGGAGTTTTTATTATCACATTGAAGGGGGGTTTGATTATCATCATTTTTTTATATAGGTCAATCTCCCCAGTGTAGTACATGATATGGACCACCACATCTTAGAGGAACATGGGGGTGTGAATATAGAGGAACAAGGAGGTGTGAGTATTGAAGATAAAGATCATGATCCCATGGAAGATGACGATCATGTACAAGAAACCACATTTGAAGATGATGGTATGAATGCATTGATCATTGACACATTTGGTACTGGTGCTACTGGTGTTGCTGATGATGATTATTATGATGAGGATGACATTGATGTCATCCATGATATACCTCTACTTGAGAAGGTGAACATGACCCTTTACAAAGGCTCCCAATCTACTCTTCTCTCTGCTTTATTTCTATTGGTGAATTTGAAGGTTATGAATGGTTTATCCAACATAGCAATGTCACGTATGCTAAGGTTTGTCATATACACCATTATAGTCCATAAAAGGTGAAACATGTACCATTAAGATTGTTTATAGTAATGACTTATATTTTTTTTTTAGATTGATAGGTGAGTTTCTATTACCACCATCAAATGTTCTCCCTCGCTCATACCGAGAATTATGTGCCACTATGAAACATATTGGAATGGAGTATCAAGCAATAGATGCTTGTCCTGAAGATCATATTATTTATCATAAAGAACAAAAAAATGCAACAGGATGCCCTGAATGCCATACGAGCAGATATCAAGATGATCAAATGACAAAAAAGGTGCCTCGCAAGGTTCTTCGTTACATCCCATTATTCCACGTCTAAAACAATTATTCATGTGCAATAGCTTTGCACAATTTATGGATTACCATGCACGCGGAAAGAGTCAAGATGACATTATTCAAATGTTTGTAGATGGTTCATCATTTATGGACATAGAGGAAAAGTGGACACACTTTAAAGAATAACCTCAAAATCTTAGGCTTTCTCTTGCAGCAGATGGTGTCAATCCATATGGAGAGATGAGATCTGTTTACTCGGTATGGCCTATTTTTGTTATCAATAATAACCTTCCACCATGGATGTCAATAAAGAGGGAGCACATTATGTTGGCAATGATTGTTCCAGGTATTTTATTATTTTATAGTTATCTACATATAATTATAAGTCTTCGAGTGAAATGGCCACAATAATTATCTGATGTTGTTGTTAATTCAACTAGGTAAGTACCAAGTGAAAAATATGAATGTATATATTTATCCTCTTATCGACAATTTTTTGGTGTTATGGAATGGTTTCACTATGTATGACATCTCTAGAATAATTGGATAAAGACAATTTCAATTCCATGCAATGCTTGTGTGGACAATTCATGATTCTCTAGAGTTAATACATTTTTGTGGTATGTTATGGTGAATTCTAGTTGTACGCAATAATTCTAATTTTAAAAATTAACATATTTAATCCAATTGTATCGTTATCTTGTAGGTCTTCAAACAAAGGGAAAATTTTCGTGTCCAATGTGTGGTCCAAAGATGAAATCTTGTCATTCCAAAAGTTTAAGAAAGTAGGTGTTTGATGAGTATAGGCACTTCCTCCCCAGAAATCATAAGTATCAAAGTGCGGAAAAACATCTTTTCAATGGGAAAGAAGAGACTACATCAAAGCCTTGAAGAATGACACCTCACCTATGGCAGTTGAAATATAATAGAATTGGAGGTAATATCATTCTAGCTAATGGTTGATGTTTGAAAAGTATATATTTTGATTGTGTTATGTTGGATAATTATGTAGTTGATGATCTTGAAGGTCATGAAGGCATCATTGACCAGCTTCCAAAGGGACTAAAATGTTATCCCAAAGACTTTAGTAGGCTTCCCTACTATGAACAACTACAAATTGTGCATTTGTTTGATACTATGCATATTGGAAAGAATGTAACAGAGACACCATGGAAAATATTGGATGGAAGATGTGACGAAGAAAAACTTGGCAAAATTTGTAGTGACATTCATGATTCCAATCATGCAATGAAAAATATTATTGAATCAAATAGCAATGGAGAATGGATTAATGCAAGTGCTCTTCCTTGGTTATTAATAGAGTAACAAATTAATGCCATAAAAGAAGTCATACAAAAAATTTGATTTCCTACAGGATTTTTTGCGAATATAAGCAATGTCATATCAAAGAAGAGTGATTTTGGGTCAGGGATGAAAATGCATGATTGGCATACCTTCATCAAGGTAAGTCATAGTCTTTTGTATTTACGATATATTTGTGTAACTGCATTCAATTTTTAATGTATGAAATGATCAGTTGACAATTGTTGCAATATTTTCTACCCTTATCGCTCCCAGAGAACTTCAACAATAATATCCAACAAGTGATATATGATCTTGGAAAATACATGAGGTAAGTAGTGATATTTGTTCAATATATCAAACAAGTAATATATTGTAAAGTCTTGTATTTATATATTTTTGTGTCTTCAATCCCTTGTAGGTGGTTGTCATCTAAATAAATCCATAAAGAAGATATAAAATATTTGAAGAAAAGAATTCCTCATCTAATGTGTGAAATGCATAAGTGTTTACCTTCAACCTTTTTCAATGCACAAGAACACTACCTCATACACCAAGTTGAGGAGATTGAATTGTGTGGACCTATACATGCTAGGTCAATGTAGATGGTTGAGAGACACTTGAAATTTTTGAAGGGTTTGGTATGAAAAAGAGCACGTCTCAAGGGTTCTATGGTTGAAGGATATATGGTATACCAGATGATGGTGTACATTACTCAATATCTTTCTAATCTTGCAACAAAGACCCATATAGATTACATTGGGGATCTCGACTCCATTAAAAAATTCAAAGGGGAGTACTTGGTGGGAAATGGTAGATTTAGGAAACTGAAAGGTAATAAATTATGAGATTTTATTATAGTTAATTAATTTTTAATCTTCAAAATAAATATGTTGTAATTAATCATCTATTTACTTTTGTACAGTTGCTAAAGAGTGGGATGCAATACATTTGTTTATTGCAAACAATCAAGATTGGATGACGGTTTGGATTGAACGATGTCAAAATTAGGGTCATAGATTAAAATGGGAATCTGTGTCTTCATTAGTTATACGAGCTCATAGTAATGGAGATCCCAATGTTACACAAAAGGAAATAGATTTAGCATATGGTTTAAGAGATCACTAGGTACTTATAAATTTGTTAATCAACCGTACGTTTTCAACTTGTGGTGCAATAATTTATACATGTTTGACATTATTGTAGGTGAAACACCACAAGGCTATGTTCTACAATGGTTATAAATTTTGCATCAAAAATTTGGATGACACGAAGAGAACTTGTGATTTTGGGATAAGTGCAGTCTTCCAGGTGACCAATATTTCATCTAGAAATGACTTACATCCTCGAGAGTCACAAAATTGATACTATGGTATTTTGGTTGATATACTTGACTGTGACTTTAATTCCTTCAAATTAGTTCTCTTTGTCATGAAATGGTATAGACTATGTCTCAATCAAAATGATCCTGATAGAACTTTTATTGAATATGATAGTGGATTTCTAATGATTAATAAAAGGTTGTTTGAGCCAGTTGGGGAAGAGCCCTATGTTCTTCCAAGCCAATGTGAGCAGGTATTTTACTTAGAGGTTCTACATAAACTGGGTTTTTCATTTTTTGTTAGACATGATCCAAGAGGAAGGATGATAAAGTATAATGTGATGGAAGAAGAAGATACTGAGGAAGAGGAAGAAGTGGATGATGATGTAGATGATGATCACAAATGAGAGTTAGTCAAAGAAGAATATGAATAAGAAGATGATGATGATGATGCTATGGATCATGATGATGATGATGAGGATGATGATGATGATGATGATGATGATGATGTTGATGATGAAGACAATGACAATGATAGTGATGGTGATGATATCGACAACGATGATGATCTTGATGATGAGATGGATGAAGAAGAATATCAATGACATGAATGAAATGTACAATTATGCTAGATGTTTAGCATGTTTTAATGATTGTTTTGGGTTAAAATCTACACTTTTTCTAATAATATGCTTAGGATTTCATATTAATGGAATTTTTGGTTTAGTGTGACTATCTAACTACTCTTATTCACCTTGTTTTATATGTCCTACTTATATATTTAATCTTTTGTTACGAGAAATTTCATTCTAAAAGAGTGTATTTAATCTCTAAATACTATCTTATGGGATTTTCTTCTGATGATTTTCTATTTCCTTGCACATCAATGATGTTAAATCAAAGGGAATTCTCTTTATTCCCTGCAATGGAGTGAGATAATTCTGAAAGTATAAATAGATAATTTTAACAATGTATAATTTCCTTCACAAGATGTAATAAAAACTATGGAGTGAACTATGTTTGTCTGATTATATAACTATTATCTTTTGTCAGGTATCCCACACAGTCTCATGGATTGTCAGGTATAAGTCAATATGCACCATAGATATTAATGTCTTTTACCATTTAAAATATCTCTCTTATTTCCACCTGTCTCTCTCATTTCATGAAGTGCAGGTACCAGCAAATAGGTTTTGGTCAGATTTGTCTTCCTCGGGTGAGGAAAATGTAGGAATAGAAGAAGAAAGTGAGACATTTAGTATGTCTAAATCAAGGAGATTGAGTCCAGGTCAAAAGATCAGAAAGAAATTCAATAAATGCATAGAATTTTTCCTTTCTCAAGGGGGGTCATGTTCTTATGATGATGAGAGAAAAGACAACTCAGAGGTACCCTTTAGGTACTAACATCTACAAAAACAATGGGTCCCTGATGAAATTCCTTCAATAAACACTGATTTTTGTGTTAGAGAGAGGATATATCGCATAGTATCATCTTCATTACATGGTTTGGGCCAATTTTCCATGGATGGCATAAAGGTCTCTTACAACAAAGTTGTCAAATTGATGGAGTATGTCAGATCTTGTTATGATTATAGTAGTTGGATGCAGATTGTTAGATATAAAAAAAGTATGTGTAGGTATGGACTCGCGGCAAATTATATACAAAAAAATTCAGTGAACAAAGTAAAACAGTAGCTATATAAATTTGTGAAAGGCCAAAAGTATTAGGGAATATTGTAGGTTTTATAAATAGTACACGACCTGCGTCAACTAAGAAGCAACCCAATTGCATATTTGAGGCGTGCGAGGGAAATCACCTATTTCTATGTGTGATCGAATCAATACATGGAGTCGAAGAGTTGCTTGTCGATTACAATTCGAATCGCATAGATACAAAAAAACCCACTATCATGGACGAGGTGGTACGCACTATGCACCATTTTAAATTGTTTTAAAATAATAATAAAAACTCTCTTGTTTTAATTGGAGCATTCTGATAATTGTCTATTATTCAACGTAACTTAGCATAAGAACACATGTTTTAACATGTCTCAATAATTTTCAATTTTTGAAATACAGGGCTATAGTATGGATCAACAGCCACATGATACACATAGTGATGATGGTTCTCATGGGACTTCTTCTTCCTGATAGGTAAAACTCATTGTTGTTGTACAAATGCACATACAAGAAAAATGTTAATGCGTATTTTTTGTTATGTTTTATTATTCACTACTATTTTGGATAGCTTTTAAATAATTTTCTAATAATATTGTTCTCATAAACGAGTGTTGATCAGAAAAAGGGAAAGGAACAAGTAGTCCACGAGGAACCCCAAGATGAGCAGGATCCATTCATTATTGATTCTTTATCAGACATTGATCCTGTGGTTGCACTACAAAAGTTCCTTCGTGCAATTTCAAGAGAGTTAACTCGATTGGCAGATATTCAACCTCAGGCTCCTAAAATAATGATGAGAGAGGGTGAGTTGGCTCACCATGGTCAGACTTATATAGTAATTATTAATGTAGTTTTTAATTATAACAAAAGTTCAATAATGGTTTTTATAGTATACTCTTTTATTTATGTCATTAAATAAAATACATATGTGTTATTTTTATAGAGGACACTAAAAACATTTAAGGGTCGCGCCTCAGATGCAAATACTTCAGGTGGTTCAAGTAGATTGCATGTTCTATCATCCACTTGTGTTTTTCTCGAACAATATTTTTTTTAATAGCTCTAACAATCTTGTCCATGGTTGTCCATATTTTTTTATGCTCTAACAATCTTATTTTTCAGCACCTACTATTGATCCTATGTTCACTACGCTTCCTGCTATGAGGATTGAAACCACGAAGGTACTGCCGCCTATAATGTCGGCAACACATATCTTGGCCATAGATGCAATGGTAATGCCTATTTTTAGTAAGTAGATTCATCTTTTTCTCTCTCATTTATCATGTGCTTATTTCACTTGAACTATTCTTTCTTAGGGGGGATTTTGTAATATTGGATTCATTTTATGTAGAAGGCAATGCTGGAATTCTTGGATGTACTCGTGTTGCATGTACGGGAACAATAGAGAAGTGTGATCAATTTCTCATGAATATTGAAGATGGACTTCTTGTGAGAGTAGCCCAACTTCTAGGTACTTTAAAGATTGATCCTTTCTTTTACTATACAATATTATACTCATAATGTAATGCACTAACCCCCTGTGCAGTCCCTTACAATAACTAATAATCTCATTATTATTTTGTAGGGAATAATCTATTTTATGAAAAACTTAATGATGAATGTTTGCGCATTTTTGGGCTGACCATACGCACATGGTATCATATTTTGATTGCATTGCTAGATCAGATTTCCTTTCATCCCTTTATTCAAGTATATTAAAAGGTAGCTTCACTTCATTTATGAATCTAACAATTTTTTTTCTTAAAAGGTGGCAATCACAAGATAAAGAGTTAAAGGATAAACTCATTGACTCTATGATGAAACTTGTTGGACCCAATGCCTTTCAAAGACTTAGGCTCCTTTAGAAAGCAGGGAAAACTTTGAAGTACATTAGGGACAACTACAAGACCCAAATAGAATGCAACCCTTATTATGAGCGGCCCCCTATGTTCCTATTAATGAGTGGGAGAATCTTAAAAAGGATGAACTTGAGAGACGCTCAAGACATAATGGACAAATAGTATTACCCCAGGAAAGAAGGTAAGTGATAATCTTAATAATGAAATTATGTACTATTTACTCTTTGTACTTGTGTGATCTAACATATTTCAAACATCAAACAAGTTTCCTGACACATCAAAGGCAACAAAAGAAAGAAAACAAAAGCATGGGAAACACAAGCTTGGCTCGGGTGGATATTCAAAACTTGCTACACGAATTGTAAGTAATAGTAAATGAGAAACTGTATGCAAATATTTATAAATTGTAATCAATTTAATTTTGATGAAATTCACTACGTACAATAAAAATGTAGGCCTTGGAGTTCAAACAAAAGATTTCAGAAGGGGACAAGAAAGTAGGCTACAAACAAGGCTATAGAGTCATGGCTGAACGATTCTGATCAAAGAGTGCGCAATGTTCTTCTAGTGGATCCGTCAAACAGGTAAATAAGCCAATTGATTTTTATTTCAAGTTGAATACTTTACCAATTAATCTATTTGATGTTAAGTTCCAACATAAAGTGAATATATTTGTTTTAAGTAAGGAAACAATGATTATATATTTGTTTAAAACTTTAAAGTGATTATATTTATACATATTAAATTGAATGATTAACATTTCTCAGTATTTTTCTTGTATTTATATGTATATATTGTTGATAAATGCACTAATTATTTACATTGGAATGCAGTCTGTCGATCTTGAAACACCATCCGAGCATGAAAGAGGCGTCGATTCAGATGTGCTTTGTAGAACTCAAGGTATACATTTTCTATTCAAATTTTGATTATTGATTTATTAATACAAGTAAAAATTTTAAATTGAATTTGGCGTAGTAATAAAAATTTAATTATGATTGCAGATGTAGAGAATGTAGAGGTTCCCGATGAGCGTGTTGAGGTTCGAGCCGCCGAGCAAGAAGATGTGGTTGCACAAGGTAAAGAGCGTCATGTTTATGTTTATTAAAGTGCTGAAATTCTTGTAACAATTATGATAATATATTTTTAAATTAACCCCAATTATGATAATATCTTTTTAATTTAACCCTTTTATTTATTATTACAGAGGGCCCACCTTTACAAAGGACAATGAGATCATGTCCACTGGCAAAAATAAATGATGATGCCGGGATGGATATGCCTCTGCAATATTTTAGAGAATCAGAAAAAAAGAAAAAGTCAAAAAAGAAATGATTCTCATTTAATATGCAACTTATTTGATAATGACTGATGTTTATGTCTCGAATTTGTAATAATAAAATTATTATAGTTACTCTTATTTTTAAAGGTATATTTTGGTATATTTTTAAAGGAATGCATGATATGATTAAATTATATACATGGTATACTAATATGTTAGATTTTAAGATAAGTGGTCATAGAATTAGGTAATATGTATCTCCTCTCATACAATTACGAATCTTGTAGGTTTGGGATCATGGATATTATCTTAATATCTTACAAGAATTGGTTCTCCATTGTAGTTATGAACCGTTGGGTAGGTAACCTTATGAGGAGGTCTACATATAATTTATTTGTAGGTAGAATCTAATTCGGATCTCATCCTTGTTCACCTAATTGGGTGGTAGCCAATGGAGACACTGTCTGGGGACTCTACCCTAGAAAGGGTTTGCATAACCAATTCTACCATCCTTTAAAATATTTTTTTTAAAGTTAAACCCAAACTATGATGTATCTGCGAGTTATTTAGGCAAGGCCATCTATGATGAGCCCCCGAGGCATTAGGTCTGGCCCTTAGGTCTTGAAATTTTGAGTTCTTCCTTGATCTTTCCATCCCTTACTAATATTTTACATAGTTTTCATCTCTTTAGGAAACTAGAGGGAACAATGCATCACTTTAGAAGTTTAGCCAGTTTTATGGTTGGGTAGAAACTTACACGACTTCAACCACTTTTCCTTGGAACTTGAAACTTAAAATATGATCATTACAGCCCAAGTCTAAGCTCACCAAACTTAAACCACATTTTATGATAACTGACAAAGCTAATTAGTGGCAAAACCATCTTTGGTGGTCACTTTCTTCACTTCTACTAGGTTGTGATGCATTGGCTAGAACTTACCAATGGTTCAGTCATCTCATATGTACCCCTCACAAACCTTTATATCAATATCTTGAAGGCAACTAGAGCTCATGATAATTTTTTCCACTTTCTCTAAGCCCTGGTGGAAATAACTAACAGTTAATTTGGGCCAGGCATATGCCATTTCTATTCAAGCCATAGTTCCATGAAGTTTCCAAGGGCTTAAATTTGGGGATGGAAGGGGGATGACAACAAGGTGGCAGTGGGGGGAGCTCTAAAATATATTTAGTACTTCAAAATAGTTATAAAAATATTATAAGCATAAGAATTAAAAATGAAACTTTGGTGAACTAATGTCAAGCATTTGAATTGCAAAAGTGGATATTAACTTGGATTCAATCCTCTTCTTTCTCTTCTTATTTCTCCTCAACCCTCTTTCTTTTAACTCTCATTCTTTCACCTAACACTTGCATCTATTACTCACACTATCAGCTTCTTGTTGATTTTTTTTTCTTGTTGAGTGGAAATCTTGTTCATCCATGCCAAGGTAGAACTTTTAGTTATTCTTGTCACCTTCATCAACTAATGCTCTTTTTTTTTCCCCATGATGCCCTTGTCTACTTCTTTTTCTTACTTCCTATTGCTTCTGATTTTCCTCATATTTTAGTTTTGGAAATCTTGCTTATCCATGCCAAGGAAAAGATTTCAGTTATACTTGTCACCTTCATCAGTTGATCTAGCTTTTCTTTTGCCCATGATTTTCCTTGTATTCTACTGATTCTGCCTCCTGAAGCTTTTAATAATATTCTGGAAGGTTATGTGTAGTTAAACTATTCTAGAAACAAATCTCATTATATTTTTTTTTAATAATATAAAATACCGTCACAATTATGATAGAAACAAGAGAACGGTCAACACCAGAGCTAAACATGCAATGTCTAGATGTTGTAAATTGCCGACAGTTGGATGTTGCACATATAGCATATTTGTCACACACCCTTCGTACTTGTAACACTCATAAAGTGTAATGACGACAGGTTGACAATCCTAAACGGTGCACACTGTGACAGTCAATACCTAAATGTGATGTTCAGATGTCGTAATTACCATAGTAAAAATGGGTAACGATGACATGCTAAATTATTGGAAATACAATAATGGGAAAGCAATATACTGAGAGGGGGGTGAATCATATCTTTAAAATTAAACACTTAAAATAAACTCGATCCACATTCATACATATATGAATCTAAAGTAATCTCAGTAATCTCAGATAACAATCATACAATGAAATACATAACACATAACACAATAACTTGGTAACCCAGGAACCCAAATAGGTAAAACTGGGGTGGGGATGACACCCAAAAAATTCTTCACTATTGCAATAATAAAGTGTAACTATTAAGGTTACAAATGTTTGATTACAAAATGTAATCTACCCTGTGAAAGGTCTGCCTTGTTAAGAGCTTAAGATCATTACAATCTACCCTGTGAAAGGATTTGAAACTTACAATGAAGTAATCACTTTGTTAGGAGATTTAAGAAAGGTCTGCTAGGACCACTCTATTAAGAGATTTTCACCTGATACAATGATTAGAATGTCTCAAGTATTGATCCTTCGATATGCACTATGATGCTGATGACAGATCTCCTATTTTTAGTACCTTCTATGATCTCATAATCTGGTATAGCTTTTCTTTGTTGTTCACTGTGTTATTACTCTACTTGATCTCTATTTCTGAACAAAATAACCCTCTATGCATTTCACTTCAAAATGCAGTCACTTAGACAATTCCTATGCTGTCTCCTCATACACTTCACAAAAATAGGGTTTTGAAGCAATCTAATATACTTATTCAAATCTGATAGTGAGATCTAGATCAATGATCAAGATCCAATACCCATACCTTGATGGAAAAATAATTAATGTTTACAATGAGTGATGCATAGGATAAAACAATTAAATGCATAACTAACTCCGTAGAAGAATATTAAATGCATACATAAGTCAGCCCAAAATGCTTATATAAGTCGGCCGGATCACTTATCCTTGAAGTTTGTATCATTCTTGACATGTATACAAAAAAATGTTCTACTCGGCACTTGACTTCTCTATTGCTCAGCATTTAACATCTATGTATCCTACTCGGCTCGACAATGTAACTCAGCTCAGCAATGTAACTAGGCAAACTGAAAACTACTCAGCAATGTTGCTCGGCCTTGCATAGTTTTAGCTCAGCCACAGTGATAACCAACTAAAACTGCCTAATTGAATGACTAAGTGTTGGTCACTAATCATCAACAAAACTTAGTGCATATTGCGATGGTCATTGTTGTGGCAATAACAATAGACATAATAGTCATTGGTGATTTGGACACCAAAAATTCAACACTAGTCTATGTCACTTAACCAATGGGGTAGTGTAGGAATTGTGACACATACCCATTGAAAAAAGGACTCAAATGTACTAGTGCATGGATTGTGTTAGTTCCTTTTCTTGCTGACATATGAAAAAATCTCAATGAGCTTGCTCCATTTATCCTAGACACTAATCAAGCAAGATATAGAATGACAGAAATAGGGTTTTTAAACCCTCTACACTTTGAGCTCCATAAACTCGAGTGGGAATACCCTCCTAACTTAGAATAATAAAATCATAGAATCATTTTAGCAAATATGAATGGAATTATAGGGATTGACCTCTGCAACATTTATTTGGCATATCAAAACATAAAGATAAAGATCCATTTTAATAGTGATAGTCAGCCATTTTAATGGAAAACAAACCAGTGTTTTATCCTAGGGTATGGAGTCAAATATTCATAACCAATTGCTCATGAATAAGAACTTAAAACAACATTAGATTTGATATAACAATAGATATACCTTATATATCTACCTTCACACATATGACAATTTAATTCATCAAATTCATTATAAACCCTGAATCTCACTGAAACAACCCTAAGGCGATTTTAATCTTTCCTTGAAAGAACCCTAAAACTATTTCAAAATCTGCCTAACAGACATATAAATTGGGCATTCCTTGAGCATCCAATTTAAATAAAATTTAGAACACAATAATGAAGACAAAATACTCATCATATGTTTCTGAAACTATTGATGGATTGCATTTGTATTCATAATCAAAAGTTTCTATTACATTCAACAATAAATTTCAAAACCCTACTCAAAATAGATTGGTCTTAAACCAGAGTTTATACAACTTAAACTTGTACTCCGAAATGAAAAAATGGATATATTTTTCCCAGTAGTCTTGGAATCCTTTTATAACTAAGGATGAAACAAGCTATAGACTACATGGGAAAGATTTACAAAATATTTTACAACAACTTTTAAAACTGACATAAAAGCCAAAATCACAATAGAACATAAGTGACGAAAGTTGGCGAAGTCCGAACAAAATTTGTTGTTGTAGTTTGAAAATATCTTTGCTATCCTAATTTCAACTTCACTTCCCACCTATTCACCTCCTTGGTGGTGGGCCAATCAAAAGTCTTTTCCAGCTCCATGAGCTTAGTAAAGCTTTTGTCCATCTAGCATCCAGGGTTCTTCTGGCCTCAGAAATAAAATTTTCCATATCTCTCTCAACCTTGAAGAGGTTATCATTTAATTCATTTCAATACTTGGCTTCAGTATCTTTCTCCAGGCACTGCTTCATCTCTTCATCCTTGAATATCCCATCAAACTCAGCTGTCTAATCTGATTGTGGCTTTAAAGTACCAGCTAGTGGAACCCATGTCGACAAAGTGACTTACATCCATTCTTGTTCAGGGAAGTAACTATTCACATTTGTTTACGTATCTTTTATAGCTTTTATTTTATATTATCTTTGTTTTATCAAAGTGTTATCATATATTTTTTCAATTTCATATGTCTTAATGTTTAATATTTTGAGATTCTCATTGTCTTAGAATCATTTTCTTAAGGTTCCTTTTCACTAAGAGAAATCTAGGAACCTAATCTTGTGGCTTTTTTTCCCTTAAGGACATAATGTAATTGCAATTGATCTTGAATGTGCTTTTGATTAATTTTAAGGTCAGATTATGCGATATTTTCATATAAATCCTAATGTAATTAAAAGGAATTCTACATATCTTACCATTTCAATATAAATCTCTAATTTCATATTGGTGGTAAAAGCAGTTAATTTACAATCATGACCTAAGAGATAATGTTTTGAAAGTGGAGAAATATATCTTTAATTTAATGATGCTCTTCAATGTTTTAACTAGCAACCTATTAATATTTTGTAAGAGTTTATTCTTGGGTTAATTAAGCCTCCGTGGTTTCGAATGTTTAATACTTTAAATGGAAAGATAATGTTATTATGGTCGAGAGGATTACAATATGTTACAATTTGGTCAAAAATGATAATAACAAATGATTTTTCCTTTTTCATGTATATAAATCTATATGTAATGCCCTAATTCTTATAGAATGATTAGAGTTGTCATTATTATGTAAAAGGAATGTAAGGGAAGGTGGTTGTTAGATATAAAACGTCTCCTAGAAAATATGTTATGCTTTACAAATGCTAAGGGAAATTGAAATAAATTTATAAGGGAATACGTTATTGAAGAAGGTTATATTAATACGTGCTTTCTTATGAAAATGTTAACATTATTATATCCATAGATATTTGTGATATTAGTATATACTTATGATCAATCATCATGAGCAAAAATTTATATTGATAATATGCTTACTTAATATGTAATTTTCATACCATTTGTTATTAACAAAAGATAAGTTTTTAAAAGGCATGTTATTATTATTATTATTAAATCAAAACAAAGTTTTTGATTAAATAAAAGAAGCTAGTACAAAGAAAGACTAACTAATTAAGTTATAAAAGCTTTGTATAATTATACAAAGGGTTATGTTATTAATTTGGTTGATTTCAAATTCTTTATATAATTAATTAATATTAATATTTGAAACCAAATTTCTATCTATTGATTTTATTTTATAGATAGTTTAACGAATACAATTATACTT
>MU225972.1:309840-341755 GCA_018584345.1 Thuja plicata | reverse complement strand
TGTCATTTTCTTTGCTCCTGATAAGAAAACATTTAAATATTCCTTCTTACTAGATTTTGAATGCACTAATAATGTTGCAGAATATGAAGCTTTACTTCTTGGTTTAAAAATAGCTAATAAGCATGGAGTAAAATGTTTAAGTGTTTTTGGTGATTCTGAATTAATTATTTCTCAAGTTAAAAGTAAATTTGTTGCTAAGCATCCTCTTCTTAAAAGATATAGAAATGAAGTATGGGATTCTATGGAATTTTTTGATGCTTTCTCTATTGATTGGATAGACAGATCAAAAAATATCCTTGTGGATTTCATGGCTAATTTGGCACTAAGGCATAATGATATCCCTTGTGAAGACATAGTTCAAGTTGAAGTTAAAACGAGGCCCGCTATACTGGATAACATCAACAACTGGCAGATCTTTGAAGATGATAGAGATATAATCAATTTTTTAGCATGTGAACAAGAATATGAAGATCAGTTAATAGACTTGAATTCTCATGTTGAAGTAGAAAATGGGAAAGAAGTCTTATTTGGAAAGGAAGTCATTCAGTTAAAAACCAATAAAGTTCCAAAAGGTCTTGTAGAAATGGAAAGATTGTTTGACAATAAGGATTCAAATTTGGAGAAGAAAATTACTAATGCCACAATGGATGATATAGAAAGGATAAACTTGGGAAGTGAAGAGACTCCAAAAGAAGTATTTTTGGGCAAAAGTTTAACTCCCAAGATCAAAATAGATATTATCAGATTATTGAGAAAATATAGACATGTATTTGCTTGGTCCTATGACGATCTTAAAGCTTATCAAGAGGATCTTTTTCAACATGAGATACCTTTGAAGCCTAATGCTAAACCATTTACACAA
Source organism: Thuja plicata (assembly GCA_018584345.1). Lineage (NCBI taxonomy): Eukaryota > Viridiplantae > Streptophyta > Pinopsida > Cupressales > Cupressaceae > Thuja > Thuja plicata. Next base: position 340,893 of record MU225972.1, on the reverse strand, counting down.
AGGCTAAGACCTATAAACCCTAATTTAGCCCCTAAAATGAAAGATGAGCTAATCAAGATGAGGGATGCTGGTATAATAAAGCCAATTAGAGACTCAACATGGGTTTCAAATTTGGTCCCTACCAGGAAGAAGAATGGTGATATTAGAATTTGTGTGGATTTCAGGAATCTAAACGTATCATCATTAAAGGAAAACTATGCATTACCTAACATGGAAGCATTATTACAGAAGGTCACAGGAAATGAATTTTTATCAATGATGGATGGTTTCTCAGGGTATAACTAGGTGAAAGTTAAAGAAGAAGAACAATATAAAATAGCGTTTACAACACCTTGGGGTACTTATGTATATGCTAGAATGTCATTTGGACTCACTAATGTGGGAGCTACCTTCTAAAGAGAAATGGATGTAGCCTTTGAGGATTTCGTTGATGTAATTATCATGGTATATTAGGATGACTTAACTGCTTACTCTAAAAGGGCAGAAGAACATTGTGGACACTTGGAACAAATTTTTCAAAGAGCCCTTGAATATGGGATATCTTTGAACCCAAAGAAGTGTCATTTTGCAGTAAGTGAAGGAAAGATATTAGGGCATATAGTATCCAAGGATGGGGTGAGAATAGACCCAAAAAGGATTGCAACAATTGATAAAATTGAGGTTCCTAAGAGTGTTAAAAATATTCAATCCTTTTTTGGACAAATCAATTTTGTAAGGAGATTTGTCCCAAACTTCTCAGAAATAATTAAACCCATTGCTATAATGTTGAAGAAAGGTGCAAACATGAAATAGACAATTGAAGCTTTGGAGACATTTCTAAAGATTAAAAAGGCAATTAAGGAAGCCATTTCAATTATTTTCTTTTGCATCATATCATACCATTGATGTTGTCTTATTACAAAAGAATGATGAAGGATGTGACCAACCAATAGCATTCTTTACTAAAACCCTTCAAGCTTCTGATTTAAACTATGATATCAATGAGAAACAAGCTTATTCTCTTGTAAAGGTAGTAAAATCCTTTAGGCCTTATTTGGTTGGTGTAAAAGTGTTAGCCTATATTCCCAATGCAGGAGTTAAGGATATATTCAGACAATCATAAGTCACTGGGAGAAGATGTAGATGGGTAAATCAGATTCAGGAATTTGACATAGAGATTCAAATCACTAAGATTATTAGAGGAAAAGGATTAGAAAAGTTGATGGCAGAGTCAAATATGGATGCGTTACAAGTAAATCATATTGATCTAAGTGAAACTCATACAAGTATTGAAAGATGCCTTTGGTACACTAATATAGTATATTTTTTGAAATAGATGAAGTGTCCTAAGAACCTTATAGATAGTCAGAAGAGGAAAATAAAGTTAAAAGAATCTAAGTATGTCTTGTTGCAAGGAGAATTATATTGGAAAAATAGGGATGGTATACTTCTCTTTTGTTTAGACACATACCAAGCTAAAGAAGTGGTAAAAGATCTCCATGATGGAGCATGTGGCGGGCACTTTTCAGAAAAGACCACTACACATAAGATATTGAATGTGGGATACTATTGGCCCTGCATATTTAAGGATTGCCATGAATATGTTCAGAAATGTGAAGCATGTCAGAGATTTTTAGGAAAACTCAAATATAATGGTGCATTACCTCTCAATCCTATGACTACTGAAGAACCATTCCAAATGTGGGGAATATACTTCATAGGTGAAATAATTGATACATCCAGTGGTGAGCATAAGTGGATTTTGGTAGCCACTGATTACTTCACTAAATGGGTGGAAGTCATACCAACTAGACAAGCTACTAGTAAAGTGGTAATCAAAGTTTTGATTGAAAAGGTATTGACAAGATTTGGTGTTCCTCAGAAGATTGTTTGTGATAATGCTATGTGTTTCAGATCTGCAAAATTTATTGAATTTCATGAGAAGTATGGAATAAATATTTCCTTTTCATCCCCATATCACCCTCAAGGGAATGGCCAAGAAGAATCTAGCAACAAAAATATAATGAAAATTATCAAAAGGATGTTAGATAATAACAAAAGAGCATGGGATTCAAAATTACCTCTTGCACTTTGGGTAGATAGAATTAGAGTTAAGAAATCTACTGGGTATGCTCCAGATGAACTTGTTTATGGAAAGAAAGCTCACTTACCACTGAATAATTTGTTGCCAGTGTATAATTTTATGAATGAAGAACAATATGAAGAAGTGGATTTCATGGAAGACGGACTATTACAACTTGTAGAATTGGATGAAGTGAGGAATAGAGCTCATGAAAGAAATCAAGAATTGCAATAGAAAGTAAAAGATTTATTTGATAAGAAAACCATAGAAAGGAAATTTTAGCAAGGAGACTTAGTTTTGAGATGGAATGTGAAAGATCAAGACAAAGGTAAACATGGAAAGTTTGATGCTTTATGGATAGGTCCTTTTGTCATCATTGGTAAAGGAGGTGATAATTCTTACATTTTATAAGATTTGGAAGGCTACAATCAAGAACTTTCTATGCATGGTCAATATCTTAAACCTTTCTTTTATAAAAGATACCAATAGGCAAGTGTTCTTTCTTTTCCTTTTTTCTTATATACATATATTATCATTGTGTTTTCTAATGGTCTTCTTTCCAGAGATAGCTTGGATCTTGATGTGTTCAGGTATAAACACACATCCCCAGAAAGAGCCACTGGTGGAACCCATGTTGACAAAGTGACTTACATCCATTCTTGTTCAGGGAAGTAACTATTCACATATGTTTATGTATCTTTTATAGCTTTTATTTTCTATTATCTTTGTTTTATCAAAGTGTTATCATATATTTTTTTGTTTTCATATGTCTTAATGTTTAATATTTTGAGATTCTCATTGTCTTAGAATCATTTTCTTAAGGTTCCTTTTCACTAAGAGAAATATAGGAACCTAATCTCGTGGCTTTTTTTCCCTTAAGGACATAATGTAATTGCAATTGATCTTGAATGTGCTTTTGATTAAGTTTAAGGTCAGATTATGTGATATTTTCATATAAATCCTAATGTGATTAAAAGGAATTCTACATATCTTACTATTTCCATATAAATCTCTAATTTCATTTTGGTGGTAAAAGTAGTTAATTTACAATCATGACCTAAGAGATAATGTTTTGAAAGTGGAGAAATATATCTTTAATTTAATGATGCTCTTCAATGTTTTAACTAGAAACCTATTAATATTTTGTAAGAGTTTGTTCTTGGGTTCATTAAACCTCCGTGGTTTCGAATGTTTAATACTTTAAATGGAAAGATAATGTTATTATGGTCGAGAGGATTATAATATGTTACAATTTGGTCAAAAATGATAATAACAAATGATTTTTCCTTTTTCATGTATATAAATCTATATGTAATGCCCTAATTCTTATAGAATGATTAGATTTATCATTATTATGTAAAAGGAATGTAAGGGAAGGTGGCTATTAGATATAAAACATCTCCTAGAAAATATGTTATGCTTTACAAATGCTAAGGGGAATTGAAATAAATTTATAAGGGAATACGTTATTGAAGAAGGTTATATTAATACGTGCTTTCTTATGAAAATGTTCACATTATTATATCCATAGATTTTTGTGATATTAGTATATACTTATGATCAATCATCATGAGCAAAAAGTTATATTGATAATATGCTTACTTAATATGTAATTTTCATACCATTTGTTATTAAGAAAAGATAAGTTTTTAAAAGGCATGTTATTATTATTATTATTAAATCAAAACAAAGTTTTTGATTAAAAAAAAGAAGTTAGTACAAAGAAAGACTAACTAATTAAGTTATAAAAGCTTTGTATAATTATAAAAAGGGTTATGTTATTAATTTGGTTGATTTCAAATTCTTTATATAATTAATTAATATTAATATTTGAAACCAAATTTCTATCTATTGATTTTATTTTATAGATAGTTTAACGAATACAATTATACTTTGATCACTACTTTAATGTTTAATGTCTTAGGTGGAAAAAGGTGGTGAACTCAAAAGAAGATGATAATGTTGTCGACATTATTGTAAAGGTGGAAAGAATCATACGTGGTCGATAAGAAGAAAAAAAGGGGACGGAAGAAAATAGAGAAAGCATACAATATACATATTAAACTCAGCCGTACTAATTTACTCCAGCGATATTCATGTTAAATATTCAGACCGAGAAAAAGTCTGAAAACAATATGAACAAAGACAAATGGTCAGTGCAATGTAGATATCACACACCCCACCAAGTCATGCCTCCATCTGCAAACAAGTCGACACCTTCAAACAGCAAGCATGATACATTAGCACATGCCAAATAGTGTGAACACCATCCTCTATGCCATGTGGTCACTATGTATAGCAGTCTGCAAGGGTGGTAAGTGCCAGCAAGAATGATAAGGCAGAGAGTAGTCATCTTAAACTTGGCATCCATGGATCAAAACTATCAGCTCTCCCACATATAATGCAGATTGACATACAAAACAATGACAATCAATCCTAGCTAGTACATTATTGGTGGAATCTTCTGAGTCTTAATGCTAGTGAACTATGAACAACAATGATCCACGTTACACTTGGATAAGAAATTTTTGAATGTATACTGGAGTTATTTTAGAACATAGTCAAAGATTATAAGATAGCGACATAATCCACAATACAGACATCCATCAGCCTAGTCACCATGTCCATCAGCATAAAAAATAGTCAATGAAGACAACAAATCCCACGCCACATGGTCATTTGAATCAACATTTTGTGAAGGATTTTTTAACACATACTCCATCAAACATGCTTCATGTTGATCGCCACCTTCAGCAAGCAAGATACCAGATACTATATCCCATGCTACAACATTCTGCAATGATGCTTAAAATGTTTCCATCAACCTGGCTTCCACCTTTTATGCAGATGGCATGGTCGATGTATTCAACACCATCAGTGGTCGATGCAGATAGCAGGGGTCAACACAAACATCATATCAAACACTATCTCCTAGGCCAATGATCATTGCATCCTGCAAGTCCCAGAGATATACTCAGAGCCATGTCTCCATAGCCAAATTTCAAATGCCACGAGGGAGCCTTTTTAAACAAAAAATTGGTTTGGAAGGTTGATCTGATTCTTTAACCAAATGGTTGGCAGTTATAGTTGATGGAGGGAATAATTTTACTATTCCAGTCTTTGTAATAGTTAGAGAAAGTTAGTTATAGGTTAGTTTATAGAGAAAAGGTGTGATGATCTAGTGCACCCTTTAGTTTTCATATTAATACGGATACAAAAATTTAGAAGAGAAAAAATAGAATAAAAATAACAATGAATGATGATGGATATATCAGAAACTAGAAGAATGAGAGAGTGAAGGATAGTGAATTCGAAATCTGAATGCAAAGATCCAATACACCATTTCTTGTTAAGCAGAGATAAGTCTGCATTTCATTTATTGTGTAATAGTTTCTCATTATTTCTTTACAATCAAGTCCTTCAAATAAATCAATTTGAAATTCCTTAAAGTGATAGTTTTGAGTTGCGTACATTTCATTTCTAAGTTTATATTTTATATATTCAATTGTTTCTTTCTCATTTTCACATGGTTAAATCCTATTGATTAAGGCATTGATCAATTGGTCCATCATCTAAGGAATAGTATTAAATTGAAATATATTTAAACTTTTAGTTATATGTGCATCTCATAACGCCTTTAAGGTGATAAGCTTTTGTTTTCAAAGCCATCTCTGAAGTTGAATGTAGGATTGAAGAGATATTGACTCTATTGCCCATTATTGAATTAAAGCACTGGTCTCTCTCATTAATTGAATTTGGTATAAGGTTTCATTGTGTCAATTTTTGAACTACTCTTTTATTTCATCTAATCCAGTTCATATCTCAATCATATCAAGAAATATTATATACATTATATTTCAATAACACATATATTTTCAGTTTTGTGATCTTATTAACACATTGAGAAGCAAGAGTTGAAGTTATCATTTATCTGCTATAGGAAACCTCTATAAGTCTTTGAAGAAAAATTTAAAGTACAGGCCAACCAGCCTTGGTTCTGTGGAGGCAGAATTGTAGGAGGTTGTTGAAACCTTGTTCATTGGCAAATTGATTGTATCTATCTTCATTGGATAAGAGAAATCCATAGGAAGTCCAATCTGTCAATTTGAGCACCAACACTAGCTTCATCATAGATCTTTGGGATTAAGGGAGGGCATTGATCACCAAATAATAGAAACTTATTATCTATCAACTCAGATTTTCCATTTAAGAAGGCATATATATCATTTACCTCATTGATCATCTCAATGGTCTCTATGATTTTATCAGGAAAATCATCACTGTATAACATGGTTGTCTTCAATTTATCCATTAGCATGTTTCTTCCTGACCAGGTCTTGAATGTAGGCTCCAAGAATGTCATAGCTTCAACAACTGTCTTTGAGGCTTCTTGCAGTGAGCCATACAAGGTGTGTATTATGTCACTCTTCTACTTCAAAACATCAATTTGATGTTGCAGTATGGGAAATATGATAGTCATAATATCAATACTTGGCTCTTGTGATAGCTCCTTAAATTGGCCTTCTACTAGTGTTGAGTCTTCTTTTGTCTCTACTACAACATCTGTCTCATCTTTTTCTACTTCTTGAGGGGCTACATTCTTCTTACTTTCCTCCAACTCTTCCTTTAACTTGGCTATTTTCTCCCCCAGGGTGTAGTTATGAACCACCACTTCTTCATGCTTTTTTGCAAGAGCCATCATTTGACCAAAATTTGTCTCATATCTTTTTGACAAGTCTTCTATTTTTTGTAGATTCATGAAGGATACCTAAGTCATAAGCTAGGCGATCTCAGTATCAATGGTAGTCTACAAATTCCAAATCATCCTATCAACTCTCTTCTCCTCCCTTATGGTCATAACCAAAGGTTTTTGTGTTGCAGGGGATAAAGAACAAATGGCCAAAGTCTTAGATTTAGGATCAAATCCTAATCCTTTCAAAACATCATCAATTTCAATCTCTATTTTCATCACAGGGTCTTTCTTCCTTCTGATTTTATCTATAATGAATGTTGACTATAAGTCCCAACCAAGCATCAACAATACCCCACTATTTTGTACCAACAATCTTGCTTGTTCCACAGTAATTAGTTCACTCTCAGGATAATAATCCTAGAGTGTCTTCACAATTTCTTCATTTTTATCTACATGTCCTTCACCTGTGGTTAAACTTTGTCTCAAGTCTTTTTGTTTTAACTTGACCAAGAAATTCTTGAATTCTTTAGACTTTATAAATTCATCATCCTTGATAAATTTTGTTGCCATCATCACCCTTTCATCAATTTATGGGAGTAGGATCATTTGATTATCACCTTGGCCTTCATCTTGAGGCTCTTTCTATATTTTCCTTTTCAATTTCCAAAAATACTTTTCATTCTCTATTATTACAACTTTGGCTAAGCTTTTCCTTTCCTGCACCATCTTGTGCCCTATTTTTTGCTTCTTTTTGGGTGGCTCTCTAGTGGAAGTAGCTTCTTCACCAACCTCTTCTTCTTCTTCTTGGTATTGTTCCTCTTGTTATTCCTAATGTTCCTGGTCATGTAATGCAATAGGAATTGGGGATCCTTGAGACTGTGCATCATCAACACTAAATTGTGGTACTTGTACCATCAAAGTATCATATGAATTCAACATTTCATCCATCCTTTTCAAGTATGGACTATCAGGGAAGAAACCAGAAAATGTCTTATTGGATTCCTTCCATTCTTTTTCAGCCCTTATTAGGTATTTCCATTTTCTTCTCCTTTCTTGGACCTCAAACCTGTCCAACCTATTTCTAACAATATCCTCATCATCCAAAGGCTCATGGTCTCTGACAGGTACCTAGAAAACCATGCCTTTTAAAGCTATTTTTATAAAAAAAATTGTGGATCACAAAATCTAACAATAGTTGTGAGCATTCTATACTTCTTTAAGAAGTCATTGATTAAATCAAACACTCTCTTTCCAATAAAAAACCAAAACCCACCCATAATCTAGGGACAAAAGTACCCCTCCTATGTCCTTCTAAGAATTCTTTGTGCACCCAGGTAATTTGCCAAATGAATTCTAGAAATTCAATCCTAAGAGGCACTAACTTAGGGAGAATATGAGGAGGTTGAGAACAACCATATACCCTAATGATAGTGAATTGATCAAAGAAAAGTAAATATCCCCAATTGTGAGTGATTGGCCAATTTTCAACAAACTGGTAATGCCTTATAATTCTCCTAATCTCAATTGGTAATCTCTCCCTATCAAATCCTAGTAAATCAAAGATTGGATCCACAATCCAATTATAGAAACATACAAAATATGAATTTATAGAAGCACTATCCCATACTAGGGTCCACCTTTGAATTGGCATACTGACACCATATTCTGAATCAAATAGTTCCAGTTCTTTGTCCATGGAGGCCTTGTTGTAGAATATAATCATAAACATTAGATGAGAATAATGTTTGAAAGTTGGGACATGGACATTATTCTGTATATCTACTACTGCTACATGTATAGATTCAACTAGGTATCCCATATAATCATAATCTGAATTAACCTTTGGGTGTTAAATGTTGATTTCCATCATTAGTAGGTCCTCAACAATAGTATAATCTCCATCAAAACCTAATACCCTGCTCAAGCCATATATTGTGCACTTGACATAATGATGAAACATGGAAAAATCAAATGAAGGTTTAACATTATCTGGGATGATTACCATGTTTCTATATACCCTGGGCATGAATTTGGGCATTTCATATTTCTTGATCAATTTATCTCTCTTTTTATAATCTGCTTTTATCTTCTCTAAGTCAATTTATGTGCACAATGCACCAGTAATCCCAAAGACATCTACTACTGATCTTCTATTGATGTACATTAGGGCTTCCTTTTTCTTTTTCCTAATTACCCTAGCTACTAGGCAATAGTTCTTAGCCAATTCCCTGATTAACTCTATATCCACATATACATTAGGCACAATTAATTTAGCCATGTTTAATTCCCAGGGATTATTGATTGGGACAACTTTAACTCTATTATTCCAAAAATAGTTGAATAGAGCATTACTAGAGAAGCCTAGAGTGACAAGATTTCTGCATTGACACCATCTATCTTTCCACTCATCCCAGTTATCTCTCTTGGCATTTGATGCCCCAAGAAGAAAATCACCGAATTCCTCTACATATTTGTTTGCTTTAACCTTCTTCTTTTCAGACCCTTGTGAGGCAGCACTGGTAGTAGCTTGACTCATTTTTCCTTCTCAAATTTCTATCTCAGAAAAACAAGCTCTATTGCTTTCACAACAAAATCTTCAATTCATAAACAAGAGTTGTACAAAATCAAGTTTAATCGTTCAGATTTATAGCCATCTAATCAGTGTCTTGTCCACATGAATGCCAAATTCTCGCACTTGTAGTGTCATAAAATCATCTCTCTGTAACTAATGTTGTCATTAATTCACACTATTTGATACGTGTTGGAAAAGAGTACTCACTTTTTCTCTTTTTACCTTCATAAGATTGGAATGAGTCACTTGTCAACCTATCACTTACCTATCATCCTTTTCTTACATTCAAATTTGTCCTTGCAAGTGAGCAATAAAACCTTCCCTTACAACCAGTCGTGCACTCACGGTCTCTTCTTTGCTTGGGATTATGTCATTCATGATTGAGTGATGACCTAGATGGAAAATTTATCATTTAGCAATCATGTACTTGCTACCTCTTTATGCTTTGCATTTACACTTGTGTAAGTGAGCGACAACACTATTCTTTATATCAATCACGGACTCACTACTCAACACTTTACCCTTTTGAAACCCGCGAGAGTGAGCGAGTAAAATTTTATCACTGAATCCTTCCTTGGTCACGCACTCACTGACCTCTATCTCATCATGCTTGGATGTGCCCGAGTGAGTGATGACTCAAAATAGTCATGAATCATTTGCTAATCACATAGTTGCTATGCCTTTTTGATCTATTTTTCTATCTCCGCGAGTGAGCAATGACCATTTTCTTTATGCACTTTCCACTTGGTCGCTCCCTCGCACTGTAAAATATTTTAGCTCAAAACTATCTGCGAGTGAGCGATAACCCTTTTTTTACTCATAGCCACGCACTCGCTACTAAAAATTCTTCATGATTAGATCCTTCATGACTAAGCGAGTATCTTCACAAAAACTTTATAACTCATCAATCGCTCACTCGCTAATCTTTTTTGGCTTAACTTCCTTCATGAGCGATTGAGCGACAACCCCCAATTTCCTTCATCATGCACTCACAGGCTCAAACCTTTAATCAACACTTCATCTATGAGTGAGCGGTAACCAACATGATTTCTTTAGTCGCACACTCGCACACTTCAAAACCTTGAAAACTTGTTGCGCTACTAAGCGAGTGGAACCATCTGATGACTAAAACATAATCCATCACTTACTCACACTGCAAAAATAACATTAGTGAGAACACGAATGAGTGAGCGACACTTATAACCTGACTTCCGTGCGCACTTGCAAGCTCAAAAGATATGAATAAAAATTTAGCCCGAGTGAATAGCTAGAATTTATTTCATATTACTCGCTCAGTCGCAGGCCCAAAAATTAAATTCATAAGATCACCACGACTGCATGATACACCAAAACTTAACTGCTCGCTGACTCGCTGAGCTTTTCGATAAAAGACTTAGACCTTCACGAGTGAAATACAAACAAATTATTTCAACTTGCTTAGTCACTGACTATCAACCTGACATCAAAAAGACATCTCGACTGTGTGATTAACATATTTTAATGACCATGTCGCTCACTCTCACTACTAACTTAGCTCATTTAGACATGACCGCGACTACACGATTCAACCCAAAATGACTTATTGCTCACTCGCTCACTTAGAAAGATACTTTAAAAGCCATTATGACTAAAGCTTGAAACAAGGCATTTTTGAAAACTTAACCACAATTTGACTTTTTGGCATGAATAGACATGGATTTTGAACCAAAAGACATGGGAAAATTGCTAAAGCTTGGAATTTGAAATTTTTTCAATATACAGTGCTAACAGATTGCATAGTGGAATATCCCCCATTCTGTTACTGAAGAAAAACATGAAGAGTGATGCACTAGTAGAACCCAAATTATCTGGATTCTTGCAGTGAGAACATGTATCCTACTATGCTTGATCATTGGCTGACATTGCATTTGATGTCCCTAGCAGCAATTGAACCCATTCTTCCAAGAATATTTTCGTATTTTGCTTCCCTCCAGCTGCAGACTAGGTAGAGGTACTTGGTTCTGCCATTTCTCAGAAATAGCAAACTCTCTGAACTAGACAAAAAAGCTTCTTCTATGTAATTATTCTCTCTGGAATTGCAACAGTTTAGTTCTCAAGGCACTTTACTTCTTAGAAAAAACAATATTGGCAATGGATACACAAATGATAGCTATAGATACTACTTTAAATCTTTCTCTTGAATACCAACTTTCTATCCATCAACTCACTATTAATGTTGAATGTTCATAATAATTGTGGTTAGTCGTGGAATACAAACAGTCATGTCATAAGGCCACAAAATAAAAAACCTTGAGTAACTTTAAAAATCATTTGAATAATATTACCAGCAAATCCAACAAATTATTTTCATGTCATCTTTTTATTTGTCCCTAATCCCACTTTTCACTTTTCAACTCTAGTCAAATACCTCTGTGGCATCGATTTTAGCTTTATGACTCAAAAATGTGTCTTGCGACCTTGCAAAAAACCATATAAGTCACCTCTACACAGTCGCAACCTTCAAAATAAACTGCTTCATAACCATGTAACATTGCGCCAACAGTTATCTCTAACCTTTTCGCATGGTCACAACCTACAAATTTTTAATCCAAAAAATATTGTGAGTGTGCACCCACTATTGATCATGATTATCTATCTACGTGTCATCCTCTTGCAACACCATAGGATGAAAATAGAATTTCCTTCAAACCTTGTGATGCTGCGCCAAAGCATTTTTCTTTAAATCCCCTTTAGACACATGGTGACCTTTCACACTATCGTAACAATCTCCTTAGGCATTAAAAAACACTTGAAACCCTGGGATCTGTAATAAACATTAGTCAGTCTTAAAGTTTAGGACACGCGCCACCTTTCTACATGTTTGCACCTAGGTAAATTGACTATTGAAAACACTTGCAATGTTGTGATCATACTATATTTAACTGCCAAAAAACATTATCACATGTTCCCAACTTCTTGATGCTGATCATTTTATGTCTTGCGACCTTGCGATAGACATGACTAAGATGCTTGAATTAACTATAGTGCATGGTTGCAATCTTAAGACGTAACCACATAAATGACTTGCTACCATGCACTATACTCCAAACTAACTTTTCTACAAGGTCGCAACCATTTGATGTTTAATAATAATACCATTTCGAGGGTGCAACATAGAGGACTTAATTGTTTAGCAAGGTTGCAAGTCTTTTATGTTACATTGATCTGACCTTGTGAACTTGCATAAACCTTAAAATAGGAACTGCTAACTTGCAAACATGAACATTTTTGCCTCCACTAAATTTCACAGTGATTTTCAAGGACAAAAAGGATAACACCATCTTGGACTTAGGACATTTTTCAACTTGACAAGGTGATTTCCATTTTCTTGATAGATGAGATAAAAAAATTTACGAGGCTAACACAAAATGATGTTAAATTTGGAAAAATCTAACAAAGACCTAGCCAAATTTTACAGTTCCAACAATGGCTCTAATTAGGTATGTATGCCTTTGGCATGCATAGAAATATCTCAAAATCTCTAGGTGAAGTAGAACAACCCTACTAATAGATAGAGGAAAACCTAACCCTAAAGAATAGAAGCAAACTATAAACATATATACACTAGCTATTGTTCATGGATATAATCTATTATTCCAAGAGAAATAATATTTTAGGAAATGTCCATGAATTGACAATTCTAGAAGTTCTTTTTTTCATTTTTTTTCAACAAATATGAGTATTTACCCCGTTTGATGTTGATAATGTATGGACCTAACTAGATAGGGTCAAATTTTCCATGTCTTTCATTATCTTCCAATCTGGCATTCCACATGAGGACCAAATCATTCACTTCAAATTTTTTGATATGGGTTTTCTTTTCATATAAATCTCTAATATGCAACTATAATTTTGCATTTCCCTCATAAGCTTCTCTCCTTGTCTCATCTAGCTACATTAGATCATTCATTCTTATCGTCATTTCACCATCCAAGTCCTCATCATAGGCTTGCAAAAATTTGTATATTTGCATTAAGTTATTTTGGGGTAATATGACTTGAATACCATATACAAGGTCAAATGGTGCACACCCAATTGCCTTCTTCATAGTTACCCTATCAGGCCATAATGTAAACCTTAGTTTGGAATCCCAAGCCTTCTTTTTATCTTCTATGACTCTCTTGATGATCTTAATCAAGCTTTTATTACTTGATTCATCTTGTTCATTTCCCCATGGGTGGTATGGAGAAGAATAAGATATTTGGATTCCACATTTATGACAAAATGCATCAAATTCATCAAACCTAAAACACATAGCATTGTCTACTACTATCTTCTCAAGGCATCCAAATCTAATGATAATATTCTCCAACATGAATTCTACCACCACTTTTCTTGTAGCTCTCTTTGTAGGGATGACCTCTACCCATTTGGTAAAATAATCAGTGACCACTATAATCCATGAGTGACCACTACTTCACTTTCCTATAATATCTCCAATAAAATCTAAACCCCATTGCTGAAATGGTGTTTGAACATTGACAGGCCAAAGAGGTAAGTTACTAGAAAATTTCAACTTACCTGAAAACCTTTGGCATGCATCACAATTTCTCACCATTTGATGTGCATCTCTAAAACTATTTGGTCACTAGAAACCATACCTTAGCACTTTGTGAGAATTTTTTTTGGCCATGCAATTTCCACCACACACTCCACTATGCATTTCTTCTAACAAATTTTTAGCCTGATTCTGATCAACACATTTGAGTAACACACCTTCATTGCTTTTCCACCACAATTGTCCACCAATTATTGCATATTTAATGGCATGCAACTTCATTGTTATTTTTTTATTATCATCCATATCAGAAGGGCGCATCATTTTCTAAAGGTACATAATAATATCTTTGTACCATTCACACTGGTCAAGATCACATATGAATGGCATTTGGTTCTCCTCTATAATATTGACATGGTTAGAATCAATATTTTCTTGATTCATCTGCTTTTCTAACCCCTATCCTCTTACCAATTTGGTAACCTAAACATCAATCTTGAATCATTGGATCATGTTGATCCATCTACACCTTCTCTCAGATATCTCTTATTGAGTAAAGATGTTTTTAACAGCTGCACTTGGTACATAAGAAATAATTGTTGCTCCAACTAAATAACACCTAAAATATTTGACAACCTTCACCAATGCATATGCTTGTTTCTCATTTATATCATACTTTAATTATGCAGCATGCAAGGATTTACTGAAAAAGGCTATGGGTTATTCAAACCATTTTTAATTCTTTTGCAACAGTACTGCAACTACAATGTAGAAAGATGCAAATAAAAATATTTTTACAAGCTTACTATAATTAGGTGTCCTCAAAATAGGAGCATCCTTAATGGTATTTTTAATATTTAAAAAATCCTTGGAAGGTTCATCATCCCATCTAACTTTGGCCCCTTTTTTCATCATCTTTGAAATAGGTTTACTAATTTTAGCAAAATTAGTAACAAATCTTCTCAAGAAATTCACATGGCTAAAGAATTATTGTAATCCCTTCACATTTTTAGGATTTAGCACTTTGTCTATTGCAACCATCCTCTCTGGATCAATCCTAACTCCATCTTTGGAAACAATGTGACCAAGCAATTTTCCCTCAGTCACCCAAAAACACATTTTCTAGGATTTAAAGAAATTCCATACTTAAGAGCTCTAACAAAGATTTTTTCTAAATACCCATAGTGTTGGATTTCTTCCTTTGAGTATGCTATCAAATTATCCTGATAGACTAATATAAATTTATCAATAAAATATGCAAAAGCAACATCCATAATTGTCTGGAATGTAGCCCCTACATTTGTCAAGCCAAATGGCATCCTAACATAAAAATAGGTTCCCCATGGTGTTGTGAATTCAACCATGTAATGCTCTACTTATTCAACCATTATCTAGTTGTATCCAGAGAAACCATCCATCATTAACATGAGTTCACACCCTGTTAATTTCTGCAGTATTGCTTCCATGTTAGGCAGATCATAATTATCCTTTAATGAAGACGTATTCATATTTCTAAAAGCTACACATAGTCTTATAACCCCATTTTTATTTCTTATAGGTACAAGGTTAGAAACCTAAGAAGAGTGTCTAATTTTGTTGATAATACCAGCATCCCTCATCTTCATCAATTTTGGGAGCAAGAGTGGGATTGATCGGTCTTTTCTTTGGCCTGAATGGCTTAGCATAATTATTCAAAGGAATCACATGCTGAAAAATATATTATCTATAAGCATTTAATTCACCGTATAACAAAGAAAATACATGCTTATGTTTCATCAAAATATCTATCAGTGACTTCCTTACCTCTAGAGACAACTTCTTACCAATGTGTACTTTTTTTAGAGCCTTTTTTGTTCCAAGGTACACTTCCTCCAAATCCTCAAGATTATAGATAGTCTTTATTCCTATTTATTTGTCTTTATTATCAAAATCCCTCTCTAGGAATACCAAGCCTTTGGGAACTTTATTTGTTTCTAACTGCAATGCTTCCTTCCCAAATAGTGTATCCTTTTCATCCATACTTTCCACATATTCAATGAAATCAATTTCCTGATTACAAAATTTACCCTCACTATTCAAGAATCTGATAATATCAATATCATCATCAAACACTTGCCAATTTTCAATGTTGTCAGGGAATGAAGGTCTAGTTTTTACTTCAACCTTCAAAATCCCTACAAATCTGACATCATCTAGCTTAAGAGAAATGTTTTCTAGGAGATATTTTAGCTTGTTATGGCTTGTATCCATCCAGTCAATCCCAAAGGCATCAAAATTTTCAATCTCATCCCAAAGAATATTCCTATATTGTTTTAATCTCTTGTTTTTGGAAGCATATTTGGATCTTACCTACGATATGACTAACTTTGAATCTCCAATAATACTAAGATTCTTTATTCTATTTTTAGAAACTAATCTCATCCCAATCAATAAAGCTTCATACTCTGCAACATTATTTGTGCAATCAAATAATAGAGTGAATGAAAACTTGAAATTTTTACCACTGGGAGAAATCAGTAGAACACTTACACCTGAACCTTCCTTTGAGCTAGCACCATCAAAGTACATATTCCAAAGACTATTTTCATCAGATAAAGTTACATGCACCTTTTTCTCATCTACTATTAGATCCTCAACTCTGAATGTATCCATATCAGTGTCAAGGAAACAAGTAATATCCTCATAATTACTGATCTCAATCACATGTGGAACCCTAGATTCACAGTTAACCTTTACATTTTTACCATAAATGTTAAAGGTAGAAAAATAAATATCACATTGTAGGCTACCTACCATGGATGCACTCCATTTTATAGATAAAATCATGCCATAATGAGGAGGAATATCTACAAAAAGAACACTCATGTTTAGACTCTTACCAGGGTATGCAACCAATTTGTATGGTAGGGCCTTAATAGTACCAATAAAAAGTACTTCTCTTGAATCCATAGCTTCACATCTCCCATGAGGAGTATCAACTATTAACCCCATTGAATCCATAATCTTAACTGACATTACTGTATTTGATGCCCCTGAATCTATCATACAATTCTTAAGCATTTTACCATTTGTAATCATAGTAAAAAATAAAGGGTCCAGACTACCCAAATAAACATCCATAGACTGATATAAATACATCTAAGGAATTTGAGAAGTTAATCCCTTGGGATCCTTTTCTTTCTTGTCTTTCTTACTTTCCTCATCCTTTTTTGTTTCATCCTTATCTATTTGTTCAATTCTAATTGAGGATGCACTCTTGACCCATGCTAGAGTTTTATCTTTGTGTTTATCTATTCTCATCATTTCAAGTAAAGGTATTTTAAAAGTAATTTGAGAAATTAATTGTAGCATATCCACATGAACATACTCAGGGATACAACTTTATTTACTTGAAGTATTTTGAACTTGATTTATTTTGCTGCACTCAATTCTTTTTTTCTGCTTATTGTCCTCTGAAATAGGTGTACCAGACTTTTCATTATCCTTTATTTTTGTTTTATATGTAGAAGTTGGATTATTAGGTTTAGGCGCCTCAATTGTTTTATCCCAAACCTTAGATTTCACTTCCTTGATCTTTACATCATCTTTATCCTTTTTTGGTAATTATTTTGTTTTACCCTTCTATTCTTTGATAAACATACTAGCAGGCATACCATCATCACTTCCAACAACTCTATTTATTAGATGGTAATTTCCCCTTGCTTGGGAAACCATGTCTATTGTGATTTGTGTTATTTCCTGATCAAAATGTCTTCTTAATGAAAATGGGGAGAACCATGTGCAACATTGTACTGCTTATTATCAGATTCTTTATCAGTTTGAGAAGAATGTTGTTGTTTATACTCCTCTTTTCTTCTCCTTAACTCCATAACATCTTGATCCTCAACTTCTTCACTAGAATCAAGTTCATCCCATAAATATAATGATGTAATGAGACAATTTTCCTCATCATAAGTCTTACCACTCCCTTCATCATGTTCTTCACTAGAAAACATATTTTGTGCAACAACACAATAATTAGGATTGTGAGGTGAATTACATGATATACACCAAGGAGCATCTTCATTTAAATTTATGGTATTCTTTTGCAAAGGATCAATGGTATTTGAATTTTTTTCCCCTTGTTGTTAGTCTCACTATTTGAGAGTACCATGTTTAATTTTGTAGAGACATCCATGCATTTCCACGGAAAACTAGAGTCCCAGAGATCCCATGTTCTCATTTTGTGGGTGCAAGATCATCAGAATGGATGGCTTATGGTTTTACCTTGGTCCATGGTTTTTCTACCCATCTATGAAGTGAGTTTGAGAAATGATTAGAATCCATGGCTCCCTATTTGCACCTTTTTTTATAAAGAATTCCCTTAGGGAATATATCCCATATTGGTCATGTCAGGTAGTTACTTAATTATAACCCCCAATGTGAAATAGTTAAGTGCCAAAAGGCATGCACCTTTTGGAACATAGCTTGAAGGAGGGTGGTCACTTAGCGATCAACCGGTGGTTAGTGAATATAATTTTGGTGGGCCAATGGTCAGGTTGGAGGATAGGTGGCATGTCATCACTATCCTGCAAAGGAAATGAGGAGTGAGAAATTATGCGGGTTAGAAAGGTGATGATGTGTGGCATTATGGGCCCACTGAGAAATGAGATGTAGAAGTATGTAGGATTCCAGGTGTCAGGCTCTCTCGATCTTGTGAAGAGATTAACAAGGACAGAGAAAGGTCATGGGATCATAATAGTGTGATATGTGTCAGAGGTGGCAGCAAATCAAGTGGTGCCATGTGGCATAGGTAGAAAGGCAAGCAGTATAGCCAGGGTAGACAAGTGGCTTCTTCTCATGATCTTGTAATCTAAGTGAAGAGGAAAGAGAAACAATCCAAGATCATGAGAGTGAAATGTGTGTCCAGGATAGGGCAATGAAGGAAATTAAGCGGTGGGACCAAGGTGAATAGGTGGCATGACATCACTATCCCGTGAAGGGTGATGATGTAGAGATGGTGTCAGCATAGGATAGCAAGGTTGTGATGTGTGTCTGAACTAAGGGAATGAAGGAATTAGAAAGGTGGGCCAAGAGATGAAAGATGGAAGCTTCCCATGATCCTGCAAAAGGTGATTACATAGAGAGAGAGAGAGAGAGAGAGAGAGAGAGAGAGAGATTTCACCATGCATCCTAGGTTGACAGTAAGGTTAGTGGGGCCAGTGTGATGGAGATGAAGAACGAGTGGTTTCCAAGGCCAATGAGGGCCTGGCACATGGTGGTCATTGGGTATTTGACTGGGGATGTGGTTACCTTTTTACTTGGTGCCCATGTGTTTTAAGTGAGGATCAATGACTTGGTTTTAAGTGAGGATCCCATCCAGGTAGAAGAAGCATTCTACTTATCTTTCTCAATTCTCTAGCTTGTCCTAGAGAAAATGTGTGACTGCCAGGATCATAATCCTGCAATGATTTTACTAGCTTCTCCTTGTTCTCGTTAGTTTGATCCTCAGGGACCAAATTTATTTTCAGTTTATTTTAGCTTGAAAATAAAACTCTTGAACTCTTCTATTTGGATGAATTCATCATCCTACATAAACAAATCAGAGAGCATCAATCTATCATCTATTTTAGCAACCAGTGCTAAACTTGATTCCCTTGTTTCTTCACCTTGTGGTGGCTTTTGAGAATATCTCATAGATTATCTAATCTGATGGAAGTAATGATCTTTTTTGTTGATTACTATATTTGACCTATCCTTCATCACTTGGGGAGCATGTTCAATCTTTTGTCTTTTTACTGTTGGTTGTTGGGAAGACTTGGTATCATCTCCTTCCTCCACTTCCATAGAGTATTCTCTCATAAATGGTATATCCTCATGTGATGATTCCACATCTATAGGGTTAACCCTAGCCTCTTCTCCTCTAGGTATATCAGGAATCTTCTCCATGATTTGATCATGCTTCTCTAGAAGTGTTTTTAACTTATCTCAATATCCTAACTCGTTATAAAAGATAGGAAAAGAGGGGTCCATTTCCTTGAATTTTTCCTCTACTCTCTATATTTCATTGCACGTCCTTCTCTTCTTAGATAAATCATCAGGAACAACTAATTTTTTGATAATGTCTTCTTTGGGAAATGCCTCATGTAATGACAAAGTAACATTTTCCATCTGTTTCAAGTTAGTCCTCATGAACCCTTCTGGATCACACATTATTGCCTTCACAATGTATAACCTATAATGTCTTAAAAAATAATTAATGGGATCCAAAGCCAATTTTTCTACTATTAAATCCTTTACCACCCATAACCTAGGTAGAAAGGTTCCCTTCTTCTTCTTCAGACCTAAGTATTCCTTATCTACCAAAGTTAACTAACAGATAAATTCAATAATTCCCACCCTAATAGGGACATATTTTAGTAGAATGTGTGGTGGCTGAGGGCACCCATAAACCCTAATGATTCTAAATTTTTTGAAAAGAAAAGCATCACCCCAATTATGCCTTATATTCCGCTTATTATTTTCATGTAAAGGTCTAATCATTCTCCTAAGGGAAAGAGGGATCCTATCATTTGTTTCTCCTAAAAATTCCCTAATAGGGTCCACAATCCAATTTTCAAAATGTAAAAATGAAGTAAGATAAATAGTGCATTCACATACCCTTGTCCATAGTTGAATTTGCATTGGCATACCCATATCCTCCTTCAACAAGATTGACTCCTTATCCATGTTTTCAACATTGTAGTACAAAATGAGATGCATGAGGATTAAGTAGTGCTTGAAGTCAATCTTGGAAGGATTGCTTTGTATAGCCTCCACATCACTCTAAATTCTGTTGACTATGTAGCCAGCATAATTATACTCTTTGTTCACATGAGGATGTTGGATATCTACAGCCAAAATCAGCAAGTCTTTTGCTACTGTCTTTCCTCCTTCAACTCTCAATACTTTGCAGAGACCATATACCATATATTTGAAAAATTGTAGAATGTATCCAAATCAAAAGGCTCCTTCACAATGTGTGGGATTGGTATAGGTATTTCTACATCCTCTGGCATGAATTTGGGGATTCCATTATTCTTCAGCATGCTCTTATGTGGATGATATTTCCTCTTTTCCTCATCCAAGTCTATGTCTACACTCATTGCACCAAAAATGTTGAACGCTTCCACAAAACTAGCTCTATCAATCCTTACCAGAGCAGCTTTGTCTTTCTTTCTTATACACTTTGTAAGTGGGAAATAGTGTTTTTCTAACACCTTCACTAGTTCAACATCTATGAACAAATTAGGAACAATCAACTTGGCCATGTTCAGAACCCATGGATTGCATACTGGAATGTCCCTCATTCTGTTATTGAAGAAAAACATGAAGAGTGATCATGCACCAGTAGAACCTAGAGTATCTATATTATTGCAGCAAGAACATGTATCCTACCATGCCTTATCATTTCCTGACATTGCATTTGATGTCCCTAGCAGCAAGTGAACCCATTCTTCTGATAATTTTTCCTTCTTTTTCTTCCCTGTAGCTGTAGAATGGGTAGAGGTACTTGGTTCTTCCATTTATCCAAAATAAAGAACTCTCTGAACTAGACAGAAAAGCTTCTTCTCTGCAATTATTCTCTCTGCAACTGCAATGGTTTAATTCTCAAGGCACTTTTCCTCTTACAAAAAACAAGATTAGTGATGGATACACAAATAATAGCTATGGATACTACTTTAAATCTTTCTCTTGAGTACTAACTCTCTCTCCATCAACTAACCATTAATCTTGAACATTCATTATAACCGTGGTTAGCTGCGGAATGAAAACGGTCATGTCATCAGGCCATCAGATTAGAAACCTAAAGTAACCTTAAAAATCATTTGAATAATATTGCCAGCAAATCCAACAAATCATTATCATGTCATCTTTTTATTTGGTCCTGACCCCACTTTTCACTTTTTAACTCTAGTCAACTACCTCCATGGCATCAAGTTTAGCTTTATGATTCAAAAATGAGTCTTGCGACCTTGCAACAAACCATAGTAGTCACCTATGCACAGTCACAACCTTCAAAAGAAACTCCTTCATAATCGTGTGACCTTCCGCCATTAGTTATCTCTAACTTTTTTGCATGGTCGTAGCCTTCAAATGTTTAAGCCAAAGAATCTTGTGATCATGCACCCACCATTGATCATCATTCTATGTCTATGTGTCAGCGTCTCGCAACACTGCAGGGTGACAAAAAAATTTCCTTCGAACCTTGTGATGTGACGCCAAAGCATTTTTCTTTAAATCACCTTTAGACACATGGTGACCTTTTTCACTATCACAAAAATCTCCTTAGTCATTACAAAACACTTGGGACCCTGTGATGTATAATAAACATTAGTCAGTCTTAAATTTTAGGACACGTTGCACCTTTCCGCATGTTTGCACCTAGGTAACTTGACTGTTGAAAATAATTTTGATATTGTGATTAGACTATATTTAACCACCAACAAAAATTATCACATGGTCGCAGCCGCTTGATGTTGATTGCTTAACATCTTGCAACCTTGCAATAGACATGAATAAGTCACTTGACATAACTACAATACATGGTCACAACCTTAAGACTTAGCCACATAAATGACTCATGACCGTGTGCTATACTCAAAACTAACCATTCTGCAAGGTTGCAATTATTTGATGTTTAAGAATAAGACCTGTAGACACCCTAAAATGGATAGACCTACGACTTTACGTTAAAAACACTAAGTTTCATCTATTATTTAATGTTTTATTAATTGTTAATTAATCATCTATTTTCTTCTAAATTTATTTCGTCTACTAATTAAGGAAATTTTTATTCATTAATTAATCATCTATTTTATTCTAAAATCATTCCCCAAATCATCTGATCAAATCCATAAAATTAATTAAATAATAAATTTTATTTAATTAATTAACCTTAATTGATTAATTTCCATTAATTAATTAATTAAATTCAATTTCCTAAAGTTTAAATTGAAATATTTAAACTTACTAATTAAATTATTTCAATTAAATTAATTTAATTTCATTGAATAATGAAATTCTAAATAAAAAAGAATTCAATTATCTCACATGTTGAAAAATTTAATTTCAAAAATGAATTAAATATTCATTTATCTTCAAAGAGATAACTTTAATTAGATCACATGGGTTACTCCACCCATCTCTTCAGTTCACATGGTTTTCTCCACCCACCTCTTAAGTAATAAAAGGTAACTCAAAATTAGCTCTTCAATTAACCAAACTCTATCTCCTCTCTCCTTGTTGAAGAGGTGGAGTTTACTGATGGCTTCTCCAGTTCCCTTTGATCTCAACTATTCATCTTCCTATCTCTGGGATTGATCTCAACCATTCATCTCATTCTCAATTTGTATATAAAAAACCCTTCATAACCATTTGAAGGATCCAGGATTTCAAGCTCACATGCACCATTACTCTATAGATTGGTTCAAGCATCAAGCCATCTTGTGATCACACACATTCAATATCATATTCTCGATGCTCCAAGTCATAGACGGAACCCACACCAATACTGAGCATCACACAAACAACATTTGAAAAGGAGTAGAGAGAGACAATAGAAGCTTCATACAATTGGGTTTGCATTCATTTTTTTTCCTCTTATTTGCTTGTACATTTTATTAATTCGTAGTTTCGTTATTAGTAGTTTATTTCTATCAATTTCCTCCCATTACAAATTAGTGCTACTAACCCCTCATTAATTCAAGCTTGGGTGATAGATTTTGATCCATTGGGTGCATTTTGGTGAACCTAACTTGAATCAAACAACTCAAATATCACTTGTAGACGATAGACATAACCTTTTGGCCATGGTCATACAGTTGCAAATTTTTTTTTCATACTTTTCTCGATAAACATGTAATTTCACAATCACTGGTATTTTATCGTAATCAACGGAATATTACCGCAATCGTCTGGTTTATTGCCGCAATTATTGTAAGGGTTTCATAAAAAATTTCTATCATTATTCACAATTATGTTTTCTTGCTCGGTGCTGCAATCAACCGATCTGTGCCGCAATCGTTACCAGTTTACCGCAATTGCACAGCTTTTGCCACAAGTGACATCATTCTATGGTAGTTAAAAGTGTTGTACTGTAATTGACATAACACTACTGCAATTAATAGAAGATTACCACAATTGACAGAAGATTACCGCAATTGACAAAAATATTGCAAATCAAATTGAATATCACTATTTTTTTCTCTATTTTCTGTAGGATTGATCAATGATGAATATCCAAAAAGGTAAATAGACACATCCCGGGTGCTAGATCACTAAGAGATTCCATAAGGACCACAAAATATCGAATGCAACAAAGAGCCATCTTAGCCATCATAGCAAAAGATCAAAGCGAAGCATACAACAAATATCTTGATTCAATCAAACATTTTGCAGCTAAGTACAAGGTCACCATTAGTCTTAGTGACCTTAACCATTTGGGATTTTTGGGTTATTCTTTGATTCTATATTAGACACTTTTATGGTACTAACTTGTCATTTTAGCTTGTGGTGTAGAAACAGATTTAACAAAGCAACATAAAAAATCACTCATTTGTCATTTTGGTGCTTTAAAAAGAACATTTTATGCCAAACATCACAAACCTCACATTTCCATATTGGTGTTTAAAATTGACGTGGAGGTTAAAATAAATTGAACAAAGGAAAACAAACATTTCAAAATTGGTGCATTAAAAATGAACAAGAAATCAAACACCTACTTATGGGCTTAAAAATGAACACTTGTGCTTGTATGGTGGATTAGCTTAGTTCACATTTCATCTTTGGGGTTTAATCGATTAACCTTGTGTCTTGAGTCTTTTTTGCACTTGCACAATCTGTTATATTAAACACCTTTATACTTTTTAGAAAGGCCTATCTGGGGAATGTGCTTCTTCCTCGGAGAACGACCTTGAACCGATAAATCCTTCTGATTGGTATGTAAACAAGATGCAAACCAAAGTTTTGTTTTATATCTAGCCAAGCTTGGGCGAGGTTTTTTGATGATAGTCTCAATCAGGTGAATTATCTCTAAGGATCCAGCGTGGTCAACTAGGCTCTTAAGTGAGTCACACATGTACAAACCGATTGGACAGACGCCATGGACCCTACTGGAACCTTGTTAAAATAGAGATCAGCCCGCTTATTATAGTGCAAGAGGTTGAAAATTTTCCCCCCAAGATTCCCAACATATGTGTTCCAAGGTATTTGTGTAGTGAAAGAGATCTTCACTATCACGACAACAATACCTGGCAATGGAAAAAACACAGGCGCCTATGTCGTGGACCTTCGTGTCCTAGTAGTGTGAAACTTGTTGTGTGAGCTAACGAATATTCAATCATTGGTCCTATAATATTGTATTTGATAAAAAATTTGCCTTAGATTAATCTATTTGTCCTTGTGTCAAAACCCGTGCTAGATTACAAAACACATTGTCCATTGTGTTTGTTCTTTGATCAATTCCAATATGCAAAACAAACATCAAAACTGTCAAAATGAGTCCAACATGTTAAATTCTAGGGTTCTCAACAATCAAAATGTTATGCAAATCAGAAGCCTTGTTCCAAAAAATCAAAATTATCAGACATTGAAGCCTATTTTTGAGTCTTTTTGAGACTGCTTCCCCTTTGCCACAATTGCCCGCATTTTTTTGCAATTGACGGAAGTTTTCTGTAATCGTCTTATTTATTGCCGCACTTGACATATTTATTACCGCAATTAGTGATAGATTATCGCAATCAACCAATCACTTTACCACAATTAGTGGAGTTTTTCCACACTTTACCAGAGACTATTTTATGCCTATTTTGACCTAAAAACCTTGAAAATACTCTTCATTCTATGTAAAAGATCAGTGTCTATCCTAGAAAAATGTGAAAAACATTATGTGAATCTCTAAAATTTAAAGATCATCCATTCTTTGAAAGCACCACTATCATCTAAAGCATTGTTAGTTTGAACGTTCAGACTTGAAATATGTTGATCTCGTTATCTCAAAATCATCATATCTCTATCAGTGACTTTGTCCTAGTCAATAGTCAACAATCTTATTCTTACATCATCAAATCTTTGAGATCAAGATAAATCAACATCTGTCCTTAGAATTACCCTTGTCCAAGCATAACTTGTACTCTCCTAGAAAGGTTATCCTTTTTTGTTTGCTTTATATCACTTGTTTTAGTCATAAAATATAGACAAAACTATGTCTCATACACCCTATGGAGGGCCTTACACAAGGTCAAAGGCTAAAAATCAACCCGATGAGTCGTATATCAATTGATTTCCTACTTGGGAAACAAAGAAAGAGGACGATCCTTTCAGAAATATGAGTCCTGCTCTTTTCATTGAGAACCCTCATAGACCCACATTGTTCCATGATGTCACAAAGGAGGAGCTTGAAGACATAGAGAAAGATTCCTATTCCACACAATTTTTTGACATTGTTGTAGAGAGGAATCTTGAACGTTTCTTAGCCATATTGATAAATAAGGGATTCAAAATCCCCGTTGAATTCAATGTGTCAACCATATGGCCTGAAAACCCTCTCGTAGATCAAAACACTACTCAAACCTCTCAAAAAGAACCTGTGATATCTCAAATATTCTCATCCTTGACAACAATGACATCAACACAGACTATGTTTAATCAGATCAACTCCACGAACCAAGCAAGCATGTCTTCCATGCAAAGCATGACATGATCCCAACTAAGTGCACCCATGGTCACTAGTGTCCCTTAACCCTTAGCTTCATTGACTATCCAATCAATCTCTCATGCTATGCCCTCAATCCCACCAACAAGCAGCAACCCTTTTGCAACTATGTCACTACTACAGTCAGTCCCTACTAGCCTTAGGGTCAATACATCATTCCAACAGGGATCCATCTCTGTGGGTCCTACTTTTAGTCAATTCCCACTCAAGGTTAGGCATTTTCTCATACATGGACCACAACAACCCCATCAACAACAACCTCAACCCCAGTAGCAACAACAATAACCTCAACCCCAACAACAGACACAACATAATCAATCTTGGGTGCCCCCGTATCAAAATCATGTATTGGGAAATCAATATCAAGTCCCAAGGACAAGATCATATGTCCCTACTCAAGGGACATAGAGGTGCATCCTCATACCTACTACAACACAAAGGTACAATGTCACAAATAATCCTCAGTCCCAAATAGACATGTTGATCCAACAAGTGCAAATCCTTCAAACCCAAATGATGGATATGAAAAATCAAGGGAAAACTAAATCCTAAAACACATAGGATTTATACCCATACCCCTTTGATCACTCTATTCACATGTCTCCATTCCCAACTCATTTCTCGGTACCAAAATTTGACAACTACAGGGGCAGTACCAACCCTATTGAGCATATCTAAGAATTATTTGCTAGTTGCATAAAGGTCACACACAACGAGACATACCTAATGCGACTATTCCCACAAAGCTTAGCCAGACCAGAAATGGAATGGTTCTCACACTTACCTCATGGAATTATGTCTTGGGGTGAATTGGCCAAAAATTTCATTGCTCACTTCCATCATAACATCGAGCACAAGGTCAGCATCAAGGACCTTTGTGACATCAAACAAACAGATGGAGGAATACTACAAACATAATCATGTATGACGTACCCAAGCAAGACCTCATAGTCATGTTTGTTGACAATCTGATTCTAGATATGTTATTTACAACAGAATTGCAGCTAGCTCCAAACTTCAAACAACTCATCAAATGAGGTTTTCACTATGAGCAAAATTTAGTCAAATGACGTGTCCTTGCAAATCCTACCCAGAAGAATACAAAAAAGACTATAGTGGATAAATCTAAATGGTGGAATAAAAACAAAAATGCCACCATTGATGGTGTCATATATGTGAAAATGGTCAACTACGCCCAACCCAAAGTGTCACTTCAAGGTGCACCTATGACTAACCAACAACTCATGGTGCCCACTCCACAAGAACACACTTAGAATCAATCACCCCTATCCAAGCGGTCATTGTTTCAAGCAATCAACCACAAGCACAACACCAACCATAGTTTTCATTTCCAAAATGAGATTACACACCATTAGGAGAGTCGATAGAATCAGCCTTAAGAAAGCTGATACAACCCAACAACATCACTCTCCTTGAAATGAGAGGATATAAACATGATACAATAAAACCAAAGTTGTACAATGATAATGATTTCTGCAAATTTTATCGAGTGAAGGGACACAAAACACCCAACTATTATCGATTAAAAAATGTCATCCAAGATCTGATTGACACAGGGGTCATTGATGTAACCAACACCCAAACAAAAGGCACCACTAATCATATGATATTCAATGACACATTCCATGATCATAATAAAGGGAAATCCTCTGGGTCTGGTGGACAGTCAAAACTGATCAAGTACACTTATGCCAATATTGACAACACTATTAATTGCCTAAATCCTTTAGATAGTCATGTGGCTACCATTACTATCAGAGACCAAGGTGCTAAATGTGCTATAACCATGTGTTGTACTATATTTGTCTTTCAAGGAGTTCCTCCCTCATCTACTACACCAGTCAACCCTCCTACAACCTCTTATCCACAAACAAGCCTAGTGGATTAGCTAAATCACACACCTACCCAAATATCCATGTTTAAACTTTTGGGAATATCCTCGCAACATAAGAAAGCACTAGACCAAGCACTTCATAAAGTAGTTTTCCCAAGGGACATAACCCCTGAGAGCTTCCAAACAATGGAAAAACCATATAGTAGAAAACAAGCATACGACCTTCACAAATCATGGTGTATCATCGCACAAACCCTTGCATAATGATCCCTTGCACTTGCTCATCCAGGTTCATAAACATTCAATCCATAGAGTCCTCATTGATGGTGGGGCTAGATTAGACATTTTTACTCTGAAGGTAATCAACCACTTAGGCTACTTTGAATCTAGTATTGATCTCACAAGAAGGATCAACATCAGAGCCTATGATGAAGAAGAGAGATCTTCCAAAGGTATTATCATTCTACCAGTTCGGATAGGTCTAGTTGTCAAGAACACTCCCTTCCAAATCCTAGACCTAGAATTAGGATACAACATGTTACTGGGGAGACCATGGATCCATGAGATGTAAGTTGTACCCTCCCCATATCATCTATGAATCAAGTTCCCACAGTAGGAGATAGAAATCATCATAGAAGGTGATCCAAACCCTTTCCAATATTGTAACGCTATCAAAAGCAGTACTGACAACCAGATTCCATCAAAACAAGAGGCAAGTATCCCTTCCACATCAAATTCAATTCCCAAAGATGTTACAAGAAGAGAGGGAAAAATATCTATTACTGATAAAGGATGTGGTGAATATAGCTACAAGAACGCTTTCACTATCACAAACATGCCTTAGATCCCAACATCATATGGCATGCCACGACCAGCAATTACAACAAAAATCTTGGAACTTGTTTTGTTTAGGTGTACACCCACAACCTTTTTCAGATGGGGAGACATTGTATAAGAGAACCCATTTGATCCATATATCAACACATGGTTGTATCAAGACCCATAAGACACACTACAAGTCCCTTTACCTATGTCTACATATGGATTTGGCTATACAATGCTACAAAGTTTTGGTTATGATGGTATGACTGGTTTGGGGGTAAGACAATAAGTTTTAATGGAACTGTCTCTCCTTCCAACCCAAAGAAATAAGAGAGGGTTAGGCTATGGGAAGAAAAAAACCATTCCCACCACCTGAGACATACCTATTGATCAAGAAAAAATAGTAGAGTTACACTGGAGGAAAAACCTGGAACATGCTTTGATAAGAAATATACTACAAAAGTTGTTGCCATCTGAAGTGGGAACCTCTTACTCCTGATTAACCCTCAACCAAGTGATCCACGATAATGAAGAAAGTGAGACATATGATGAGCATTCTAGATAAACTGACTCCCATGAGTATGAATGGAGATCCATCCATGACTCTGAACCATCAATCCCAGACTATTACCCTTGGTCATTCAACACTCTACACATTAAAGACATGTTCAACCAATTAACTATAGATGACCAACCATGCATTGAAAAACATATTGATACCAATTCCCTAGGTGGTGCATCCACATCACATTCCCACTTTGTCAAACCATCTCAGTTGTCCAATTAAACCAAACAGAGTCACCCCACCATGAGGACCTATGTCTAGTACACCAAGAACTAATAGAATGGGATCAATAAGGATGGCCTAATATAGATCTCTTTGAAAATGATGAGGTTATCGTAGAATTCATGGGACATAGAAAAGGAATTTCATCAGGGGACCAAAAGGCATACTTCTCTATTAACTTGGACAAATCAACATATTTCAGGGAGGAAGCACCTCTTTCTAGTCAAAAAAAGAAAAATTAAAAATTAAAAATTGAAAACTGAAAGGCGCTTACTGACACAAAAAATGATAAAAAGACAAAACAAGATGTATCTTCTATTCAAAACATCAATGAGGCACTAGCAGATGGAAAGTAGGAACTGTTAGGATTAGGTAATACTGAGAGGGGGGTGAATCAGTATTACAACACTTATTAAAACTTTTCAACCAATTAAACATTAACCATATGCTTGTAGAAATGAAAAGAACATAAGAAAATAATACAACACTCATAACACCATAGTTTTTTGTCGAGGAAACCCTGGCCAAGGGAAAAACCTAGTGGGGATAGTACCCATAAGCATGCACTAAAGTATAGATTCCCTATTAGGAGACCTAGCCCTATTAGAAGCTGAATATTACATAGTATATTTCCTTGTTAAAGGAATTACAACCCTGTTAAAGGTATACAACACCCTGTTAGGGGCCAACTGAGATTATAGCTCTTACAATGTAATTTTTTTTACAAAATGTTCTCAGTAATGAACCAAAACAAGCATCTCTAATGCTTAGATAGTTCTTGTCATAGCTCATCAATGATCTCTATCATCCTTTGCTATGAAATTCTCATATCATCCATCG
The DNA here is from genome assembly GCA_018584345.1 of Thuja plicata. Taxonomy (NCBI): domain Eukaryota; kingdom Viridiplantae; phylum Streptophyta; class Pinopsida; order Cupressales; family Cupressaceae; genus Thuja; species Thuja plicata. The sequence continues at coordinate 309,992 of MU225972.1, read as the reverse complement.
AATCATCTCACATGCATCCATCATATCATTTCTCAACAAAATGTTCTCCATATATATATATATATACATATATATATATACATATATATATATATGTATATATATATATATATATACATACATATATATATATATGTATATATATATATATA
>MU225972.1:270479-297682 GCA_018584345.1 Thuja plicata | reverse complement strand
ATATTGACATCAATTAACACCTTCTCCTGGCCACTAGTTTGGGAGTCTGTATGGAATTCTCTTATTAGCTCAAATCCCCTGTTCTGGACTTCACTTATTTTGTTCCCTGTTTCACTAAGTCCTTTTTGTGTGGATAGTATCATTTTGGACCTAAATAATATACTTTTAAGCCATTCAGCTATAGGCTCACTTCCTGTTGATAGAATTTTCGCCTCTATGGCTTCTTTCCCTTTCATTTGTAGGATCATCTTCAAGAGGGCACCGCATTCATCACTCTTTGCTCTTTCTCCTGCCAGAGCATTACTATTTGTCAGAATGTTTTCTGTTTCTTTCTCCAACCTTAGAATATTGCTCCCAATCTATTCTATAATAGTAATCCCATCTTCTCTGACCTTTTCAATCCATTCTTTACTTATTTGGCTGAAGTGCCTGTCTTCCTGGAGTTGGGAAATAAGAACTTGTACTTCGGCGGCCGTGGGGTTCTTTGTCACCATCACTCTAGAGATGGTTGCTAGAGGAGACACCAATTGTTGGATGAATTGATTCAATTCTTCAATCTCTGCCTTCATTCTTACTTTGGAAGAATTTAGGCTCTCTAATTTTTCTTCAATGACTTCGTTGGTTGACTTCCATAGACCAACCTTGGTATCATGCCTTGCTTCACCGAGGTCTATTGAATGCAGTGTAAAATCATCAATAGCCATATCCTCGAATCTTCCCTCTTTGTTAGGCTTCGCTATTTCCATGGTCAAGTGACCTATGGCTGGATCATGGCCAAATATTGACAGCGACTTCTACTTCTTGGCTTGGGCCAGTGCTGATCTGGACTGTACCGCAAGGGAAATAGTATCTTTTGCTGGAGTACTCTCATCTTTCCTTCGTTTCTTCCTCTCCAGGGTGTCCTCCAGCCACGACTTAGTGATTATTACTTGGGATGCAGCCCCCAGTGAATCGATGCTGAACATCTTCCTTTTAACTGGGGTGGCTGCTACTGTAGGTGTGGCAAAAGGATTTTTTGGGACTTGAGGGACCAACTTTGGAGAGGCTTGGCTTGTCTCGGCGGTCTTCTTAGCTTCTCTGTCTGATTTTGAAGACTCACTACTACTACTCTCTCCATCTCCCAAATCTATAATTTTCACTAGAGAACTATCCACGGGTAGCAATGTTACACTCACAGGAGTGCCATGACTAGGATGAGGAAAAAGAACTTGGGGTAACATGAGGAGATGAAACTGGAGTGGTGCGAGGAGTAACTGCAGTATCTTTCAGTTCTTTTTCCTTCTTCTCCTCTTCTTTCTTCTCTTCCATTTGGGTCCCAATCACTGGTCAGGAGCCGTCATGGTAGGTCTTATCCAATGGAATGCTCTTGTCTGGCGGTTGGTCACCTCCTCCCACAGGCTGAGCGGGTCCTTGAGAAATTGCTGGCATCACACTTGTAATGGTCCCCTAAGTGGAGGAGGAATCAGCCACTGATGGAGACGCTTGAGTAGATGTATTTCTTGTTCGTTTCTTTTTAGCTGTCCATTCGACCCATTTTCTTGATAATTTTTGCCTTCATTGTCTCTAAGTCCTCCGCAACTTCTCCACTAGGCTCAGAACTGATGGAGGTGTTTCTAATTTTGGTCAGATAAGTATTTCTATACATATTCTGGCCATCATCTTCAATTCCTTCAACATCTAGGTTAATACCATATGTCTTCACCTACTCAACTGTGAACCTGGCAAAAGCACGGTCACAGCTTTCAAATTCATCTTTGCAGTCAGCAAAATAATCTTCAAAGTCGGTGATGTGTCTAACTGTGCTTCCAATCTACAATACATCTCTTGCATAGCCTTTGGGGTTGAACATAGGCCTTATCACCCCATATGCTTCCAGGTGATATCTGGTTTCAAATGTTTTCAGCATGTTCTTGGCATCCGAAGGGGATACGCAACTGAAATCCCCGACCTTCATAGGGAATTCATACCCTTTCTTTCTCAAGCTTGCACTCAACAGGTTCATGTGCACTTCTTGTCTCACCATTTCAATCAGCACGATCATATTACTTGGATATCTTGGCATGCGCTTCAAGGGGAATCCATCAAAGGCTGCAAGACGTAGATAGGAAAACGATGAGAAATGAATGAAGAAATTCCCAAACTGGCTAATGGCCTCCATTGCTTCTGGGCTGAATCTCTATTCAGGGCATCCCTGCAATTCCCTGCAAATTCTCATAGTGAAAGCATCAATCACTCAGACATAATCTCCATAGCTGTTATGTAATTGCAAACATGGGTAAAATTCGTAGCATTTAACATTATTTGGGAAATCTTCCAATCTCGGAAGACCCAGCCATATTTGCAGTGATGCCAACATATAGATGAGGAAAGAAGACATATAAAATGTATTGTAGAAATTTGTGGCACGGAGGGCATTGGACAGATTTTCACTTACCTCCTGAGCCCAATCGACATATTGTGTACCTGAGCATATTAATTGTACTATGAAGAAGTAATGCTCAATGAAATTTAGGGCTTTGACTTCACCTCTCATTCTGTGAATGAGCACCAGAATATCAATAATTTCTGGCTTAAGGTCTGATCCAAATAGAGTCTTTTGCACCTTGCTTTTAGAGCCTCGCAGCTTCTAAAACCATGAGTGCATAATTTCTCTCCTCCACACCATTTTCTTCGTGGAAAAATCAGAAACCACGTGTGATACTGTTAAGTTGGAGAATTCGTCCCTCTCAGGTACCTGGAAGCAATTCACCACTGTCTGATGATCAATAGATAGAAGCACTGTGTCATCTGGCAGTATAATCTGTCTGGTGTCTGGGTTGTAATGGTTGATACATTTGTATATCAATTCCGGAGCTTGGACGGCCACTGGAAACCCTGTCGCTTCAATCAAGCCACTTTCTCTAAGATTCTTTGTTATGGGATGAATTGGCTCTGCTTTCAGCCTTTTCTGGAGATCATGTATGTCATAAAAGCGTAGAGAAGTATCTGTGAGATTCTGTAGAGTGGTTTTAATGTTGTTCAATCCGTCAAAATCGGAGAACCTAGCGGCCATTTTGCTATACAATAATAAGGGCCTTCGAAAACACAAGATATAGAGCTCACAGTTAAGATGCTACGAATGCAAATGGGTTGGGTGGAATAATTGAATGGCAGCAAAGAAGAAATAGTGATTTGAAATACTGTTCACATTTCTGGCTTTATAGAAATCTAAATGTCACCGTTGATTTTCAGCATTCATGCCACACGAACGAATTTATGAAGAAAACCCATTAACACCATCAATGTAGAGCCCTAATGGATCTCTTGGGGTCTTTTCACTATTCCTGTTGCCCTAATGGAAACATTTTCATTATTCCACTTACTTTTCCAATTTTTGTGGACTTGTGGAAAACTAGAAACGGAGTGCTCCACTTAGCGAAGATCCACCTAATATAACATTGGGTGCATTTCTTTGCTTGTGGAAAATCTCTCTACGGGTGAGAACTCCGCTTGCAGAGAAAGCAATTTTTAGTTCTCCGCAAATACTTTATTTTAATTTCTGAGTCAACATTTAACCTTTCTCTATTACCCGAAATTTTTTTTAAAAAAAAACTTTGAAAACCCGTTGTGGGGTCCACCACAATGCTCCTTTTTTTTTTTTTGCCTTTGCGGAAAATTACCTTCATAGGTAGAATTCCGCCACGGAGAAGCTGAATTCCAATTCTCCACCTTGAGTCTTTCTTGATTCCAAATTTCCTTTTAACTGGTCCCTGGATCCGTTTCTATGTTGTAGGTAACAATTTCACTATTCAAGACCATTTCTTTTCATAATATACTTCTGCAAACATTGTCATTCGTACTAAGTGGAAAATCAACTTCGCTGGTAGAAACCCGCAATGGAGAAGATGATTTTTGAAATTCCACAAGCCCTTGTTTAACTGTTGAATGGAGAATTCTGCCAGTGATGATTAGTTTTGCAAGGATCAAAATGATGCGAGAACCCCCATCGGATTAGGCACTAGACTACCCGCGGACTTATCATGCATGAGGGAGAAATCCACCTGGCTAAGGGAATGTGGAGGGAGAAGGGAAAAATGGAAAATCTGATGGTGATTCCCAATTACTTAAATGACATTGACCTAGACTCAAACACGATTAAACTTCACTAAGACGCAAAACTTCCACTTTTCTGAAATGGCTACATGTTTAGAAGTGGAGGCAACAGATCTCAATACAAAATACATTTAATAAAACAAATATCAAATGAAAAGTTAGCGCTCTTACATAACCAAAGTGTAGGTTATCAACAACCATAATCCAACTCTGATTTCCTGGAGTCCATGTCACTCTCTGGATCATCACTTCTGTCCAACTGCTCTGTATCACTGTTCTACTATTGTTTGTCTATCTTCAAATCTCTCTAAATTGCTGTGAAATTTACAAAAACAAAATTGATCTTAGGTGGAGGTCACATATACCTCATACTATCTTCCTCTAAGCTCTCTTTCCCTAATTCTTTGATCTCAATCTTCGATACCCAAAATACTTCTATAACTTTGCTTTTGTACTTAGTCGATTTCAGAGTCATCAAAACTCAACTTCATAGGAATTGATCTGTAACCCAGATGTGTTTCCATAAATGACAACCAAAAATTAGATCTCACCATGCAAAATAGATCACTTGCCAATAGGAACTCCTCCCCTTGACAGAGGAAAAGTCGGCATTGTTAGCAGAAGAAACAGAAGAAGTCAACTTGGGTGATGACAAGAACCCAAATAACATCTACTTAGCAACATCACTCACTCTAGAGGAGAAATAAAAATTCATCAGCTTCTTCAAGGAAAGGAAGGTCAATTTTTCATGGTCCTATTCATATATGCCAGGCTTAGATCCAAAGCTTGTATTACATCACTTTCCATTGTTACCCAATGCCAAACATGTCAAACAGAAGATGAGAAAGATGCATCCCCATGTTTCATTACTAGTCAAGGCATTATTGAAAAATCTCCTAGATGCTAAGTTCATAAGACTCATCCTATATGTAAATTGGATATCTAATCTAGTACCTGTAACTAAGCATAGTGGTCAGATCTGCATCAGCACATATTTTAGAGATTTGAATAAAGCTTGTCCCAAGGACAACTTTCCTTTACCTAACATTGACATGATAGTACATCTCACAACAGAACATCAAATTATATCATTCATGGATGGATTTTTAGGATATAATTAGAAAAGGATTGCACCAGAGGACCAACATAAAACAACTTTCACATGAGCATGGGGAACTTAATGTTGGAACGTCATGCCATTTGGTCTAAAAAATGCTAGAGAAACATATCAAAGGGCCATGACAACCATCTTCCATGAACTCATACACAAGACAATGGAGGACTATTTTGATGACATACTTGCAAAGTCAATTCTTATAAAAGATCATCTACAAGTATTGGGACCCATCTTTAACAGAATGTAGGAATACAAGGTCCGTTTGAATCCAAAGAAGTGTGCATTTGGGGTCACTGTAGGGAAGCTATTGGGATTCATTGTGTCATATCAAGGCATAGAGGTAGACCTAGAGAAAGTCGGAGCAATACTGGACATGCCACCTTCAATTAACCTAAGGAAACTAAGGGGTTTATGAGGTAGGCTCCAATCCATCATGTGCTTCATAGCACAACTAGCAGACACATGCCATCCATTCTAGCATCTGCTAAACAAAGATGTAACATTCATATGGATAGAACAATAGGAGAAAGTATTCTAGCTATTCAAAGACTATCTACTCAAGTCTCACATATTAGTGCCACCAGTCCAAGGTAGGCCATTACTTCTATACATCTCACCAACTAAATAAACATTATGAGTGCTCTTAGCACAACATAACAATAAAAGCAAGGAGAGATTTGTATACTATCTCAGTAGAACATTTGCAGGCTATGATCTCAACTATACACTAATTGAAAAAACATGCCTAGCATTACTCTTCGCTTCCCAGAAGCTGAGGCATTAGATGTTAAGCCATCAAACCAAGTTGATAGCACACATTCATCCCCTCAAATATCTACAAAGTAAAGTGGCACTCACCGGATGACTCACGAAGTGGGTGATGATCCTAAATGAATTTGACATTCAATACATAAATAGAAAATAAATCAAAGGGCAAGTGATTGTGGATCAACTAGCAGAGGTACCTATTCAGGATAATCAGCCTATCATATCTAACTTTCCAGATGAGTCTATTCTTACACTCCAACTAGAAATAGAGGTATGGAAACTATAATTTGATGGATCATGCATGAACCATGGTGCAGGAGCGGCAATAGTACTTATCACTCCAAGATATGATGCAACTCCCAAATCTTTCAGACTCAACTTTCCATGTACAAACAACATCATTGAGTACAAAGCTTTAGTTATCGGAGTAAAGATGGAAATACAATGGAGAATCAAGAACCTTAAGGTCTATGGAGATTCATACTTGGTCATTAGCCAAGTCAACAATGACTATATGACAAAAGATGAGAAGCTAATACCATAAAAAGAGAAGATGGATAGGTTGCACACTAAGTTCCATTTCAAAAAAAAGTTGCAGATGCAATGGCTACCATAGTATCCTTGATCAATATGCCAGGAAATGAAACCAGATTCTAGTTTCTAGTGGAGCAACTCATGATGCCATCACATCAAGCACCAAACATAGAATCAGTGTGTGTCCTTGTTGGTCCTAAAACCCCATGGTACCATGATGTGTATAATTACCTCCAAAGTAGTGTCTTACCTCCCAACTTCTCTAGGAACCAAAAGAAGTCCCTCATCTACAAAGCCTCTAGGTACACCCTTTTAGAAACTACTCTATATAGAATAATTCTAGATGAAATGCTATTATGATGTCTCACTTCCACAAAATCCTAGAGAGATTTTTATGAGGTACATGAAGGAATTTGTGGAACCCACACAGGTGGCAACAGCTTAGAACAAAATATTATTCGCATGGGATATTACTGGCCCACAGTAGAGACAGATGCAAACAAGTATGTACAAAGGTGTAGGAGATGCAAAATTCATGGAGACCTCATCCATGCACCAGCCCAAGAACTAAATCCTATCACTTCACCATGGTCATTTTCTATGTGGGGATTTGACCTAGTGGGATAGATAACACCATCCTCATCTAATGGCCATAAGTACATCATAATAGCAACAAAGTACTTCACCAAATGTGTGGAAGCAATTCCTCTCACCTACATAGCTGGAAAGTAGACCTCAATGTTCATACTCAACAACATCATCTGTCGATATGGAATTCCTCAAACCATCCTAACAGATCACAGTACACCTTCCAAAAAAATGATGCTGTAGATCTATGTGAGCAATTCCAAATAAGGCAAGGTTTCTCTTCATTCTATTATCCTCAAGCGAACGACTAGGCTAAAGTGAAAAACAAAACCATTTTGAAAATATTAAAGAAAATAGGTAATGAATCAGGGTGAGACTGGCATTTATATCTTAGTCCCACATTATGGGCATACAGAACTAGTGTGAGAAAACCTACAGGAGCCACTTTGTTCTCACTAGTATATGGATCAGAGGCGGTCCTACCCCTTGAAGTAGAAATCCCATCCCTAAGAATATCTTTGAAGAACCTGATTTCAGACAAAGATTATAGAGTAGTAAGGCTCAGTGAACTAGAAGTATTAGATAAAAGAAGACAAAATGCATTCAACCACTTACAAGGCTATCAAAATCACCTTAGAAGGAATTATTAGAAGATGGTGAGGCCACAAACCTTTGAAGTAGGGGACCTTGTCCTAATGGAGAACCAAAAGAACCAAGCAGAGAGAGTGAAATCAGGAAAGTTCAAGCCCAACTAGCTAGGACCATATGTCATTGTCAACTCTACCCATAGTGGGGCATAGCAACTGGAAACACTAGAAGGAGATCAGTTCCCAGGATACATAAACAACATGCACCTCAAGAGGTTCTATGCCTAAGGTCTCAATGATTAGGGAAACTATCTACATATCCATAAAATAAAATAAAAATCAAAAAATACAAAAGGTTACCTTGGTGAAAACCTAGAAAATAGGGGCCAAGTGTTCAAATCCAGCTTCACCATCAATGACAAAGATCAAATCTTGAGAAAATTTTGCATGCAAGACTGACTACACAAGCTATTTCCAAAAGCACAATCCCCTTTGAGCACCAACACTTATCCATGGTTAGTACTAGTTTACCAGACTATGGGGCAATTCCAAAAGTCTTGCAAAATCCTTAAAAAATCCAAAAAACTCATCAAAAATCCTAAAAAGATCAAAATGTTCTGAAAAAATCAATCTTCATAAAAAAACATTCAAAAAAATACAAAAATCCAAAGCAATAAAAACCAACTCGCTTATCAACAAAGAAAAGGGTGATCAAGCCAAGTAAATCAATGTCAAAATGATGAGCTTTGCAAATCAGCATTGGGCCCATATGACATAGCTTTATCAGCTATCAAATCTATCAACAAGAAAACTGGCGACCAATCCAACTCAATCAATTTCAAAACTATTAGCTTTCTGAATCAGCATTAGTCTCATCTGACACAGCTTGATCAGCTACCCAAAACGATCAAAATCAATCAACCAATCAATCAAATCAATCATCTTACACAGTGATGGATATGCTCAAAACCAAAAAAAATAGTCTTATAATATGAATCATCTATTACTAAAACCAGACACAATCAAGCTAATTAAGCCTATCAAGAGAATCAAGCTAGTCAAGGGAATCAAGTTGAATCAAGGAGCAAATAACTATTGACTAGGTCAGTCATTCGATTAGCTGTCAGTCTATATTTTGCAATTATGTTCTTATTCTACTCTAGGATCCACCAAGTGAGGAGAGTAGCTATGATGGATCATAACTTATTTTCTTTGATTGATGTGCATGGTATTTTTCACTTCAATTATGGGGCCATGATGATTTAGGATAAATGTGGCAGGCATTGTCACTTATCTAGAAGCCACGCAATTCCACAATCTGAGCTTAACCTTGGGAAATAATTGGGCATTCCTTCTTAGTTATTTGCTTTTCTGTTACCAATAGAATCATAGCGGTATCCATATAGTCTGAGATCTGGATGCATTGGATTTCTATCTTGGTTATTTTGTCTTTATTTTCAAAATCAAGAGTTCATAGCGGTATCCAGATGGTCTAAGATTATGGTGCATTGCATTTCTATCTTGGTTTAAATTTTCTTTTTTAGATTGATGAGAGGGAAAAGTGGTATCCATATGGTCAATATCTGGGTTCTTTTGGGTCTCTTTCTTTTCAAAAGCAAGGGAACATAACTGTATATAGATGGTCAATATTTGGGTCCACTTAGTTCTCTTTCTATTCAATCTTTCTACTCCTTTTGGTTATCAAGAGATCATAGTTGTATCTAGATGAGAAATATCTGGGTGCATTGGATACTCTTCAGAATTTCATAAAAAAGATGCAATGATGAACAAAATTAGAAATGCGGCAGCGACTTAGGTCACCCATTCTTTCAATAAATTCATGTCTATCAAATGTCACCCATATTTTTCTAATTAATCACAAATGATCGATCCTAGAGAACAAATTTCACACTAACTTCCTTCTAACTAACACATGCATTACTCATATATTTTGTGCATAATAGATTGCATTCATTCCATTTAAGTGCATAAAAAAAAACAACAACAACATCTGCATACATAGTAATCATAAATCAAATGCATCCATAAACATCTCATATAAACATGCATATCATAAAGAAACATCCTGCATGCATATGCCAGTATCATAGGAAAAGTAAATCATACATCTAAGAGTCTGCATAATAGAATCACATTGCATCAACATTTCACCATATAAACATCATCATATAGAACCATACATATAGAAAGTAAAACAATGCATCTCGTATAAACCTCAATATTTGAGTACAATGAACGGTCGCAAGTTTGAACAAAAGAAGGTGATCAACATGATGTCATATATTAGTATATCAAGATACAAAGTCGTTACAACATCAGATGAAAATCTGGAACATCACTACAAAAATGGTACAATATGACACTAAAAAATGGAAAGTCCATGGAATCAATAGAAGCTACCCCCACCCTTGCCACTAGGTGGATGAGGGGGTAGCATATCAAATGAAGGCCTCTACGAGAGACCAGGAGCTCCAATACCACTACTCTGGGACCTTTGTGCCCTGCTAGATCTCTACAAAGTTGTATAACTAGGCACACACTAAGCTAAAGGAACAATACCCTCATAATGGCGCCACCAGTACTCTATCTCTCTCTTGGCCTCACACCCAGATCTATAAAACCAATCAAGAACATCTTGATGGGACACATCATGTACACTGTCAATGAATGATTGAATCTCTAAATGAGCCTATCACTCTCTAACCTTAGTGGCAGTAGCCTTGGCCTCCACTACCCCCACCCTACTCTCTAATGTTGTAGCCTGTGTATCAGAAGAAACCAACCTAGCCTACATATTGTATATCTATTGTGTGAGTCTCTCCATCTTTGAGGAATCAACATCCATCCCACCCATAGCCACATATTTAAACCCCTCCTCACCCTATCCCCCAATCCCTCCTCCTCATCACTTCTCTCACTACCACTAATACTACTGCCAGTACTACTGCTCCTAGTAGATGAGCTAGAGCCCAAAGCCTCAACATCAATATTGGCTATCTCCACATCCTCCATCACTACCCTATCCTCCACTCTCTTAGCTAGCATAGCAGTAGTGCAATGACACACTCTCCAAACCAACTGAGGTGTCTCCTCCTCTAAAGCCTCCTCCTCCTTGAGGATGGCACCCAATCCAACCTACCTACTACTACATCCACCCCTAGTCCTCACCCACCACCAAAATTTCTAGGACCCAGATCATCTCTGTCATCCCCACCACCATCCCTCCCCTGACCACCATCCTGACCTTTGTCTCTCCCCTAACCTCCATCATGATCACCATCCCTACCTCCATCTCTCCCTTTGTTGCTACCTCCATCTCTCCCTCTACCGCACCCCTACCGAGGCCTCCTCAGGATGGTACCAACCACAGGGCGAGACACATCATTCAATGGATGATTGCTGCCACCAATCATCATACTTTGGAGTTTTTCCTACAAAGAGGATAGATTCAGACATTAGTATCATATAGATGATAATTATAAGTGACTATTGAATAAATAGATACATAAAATCAAAAGCAAAAAGATAGATACATCAAGCAGGGGAAAAATCCACACACATACCAGCATCAACAGGGGCTGATTGCCAAGTCCATGAAATAGGAAGAAGACCCATGAACTTTGTCCATGTAGAATCAATAGGGATGACATTACTCCAAAGAGTAATGTACCTCAATCATTAATAAAAATATGCATATGACTTTGAGACATCCTGTCTCTCACCGAACTGCCACAACACCCTATCGGTGTTGTGGAAATCAATCATATGTACATGTTAGCTGACACACCCAATCAAGAATCTCCTATGTTGACAAAATGGAAGATGTGCATCCTCTCCATCTCACACAAGATAGTCCCTATAGGGTCTCTAGATGAACTAAGGCATCATGTCCAGCAGCTGTAGCCAGTACATCAAATGTCCTATATGGGACTGAACAATAGCACAGTCATACGTAAACACATAGGGTCTCCCTAGAGGAAGATCACGAGCACCTACGGGCCTACACACATCAATATTCTCCCATGCCCATATTTGTAGGAGAGTGGCTCTAAAACCAAGAGACTTACCTCCAAGGTAAGCTACATAAAACATGTGAAAGTACATGTGGGCCAACATGCAAGGACCCCAAGCATATACTGTATGATCTCTAACCATACCCTAAAGACAAGCACCAAGCCCAACATATAATTTGTGGTGTTGATGATCGGGACACAAGATCCCACAAATAAAACTACCTAACAAGGTATTCAATCGGTCTAAACCCATGTTGAATCTAGACCATGGGATATCATAAGGATGAGACATGCCTAACTGATCCTAAGGAAGACTAGATAGCTTAGACAGAGAAGTGACACCAGATTCTCAATCATACTCTACAAGAGCACCCTAAATAGGAATATGAAGAATGTGATAATAATCCTCCAAAGTGACTGTACACTCTCTTGTCGGTAATCTAAAAGTGCATGTCTCTGAATGTCACCGCTCTAAGAGAGCAGAGATCAGGCCCCTATTGGTCATGATCTTGGGCATATAACAAACCTAGTATATACCTAACTACCTCAAGACATCTCTCTTGGCCTTAGATAACTGGACTCAATATACTAACCCTGTTGGGATTAATGGGAAGTAGTACCGAGAGGGAAGGGGTGAATCAGTACCTCTAAACATTCTAACTCTTTTCACCATTCATCATTATTAATCATTCATTATTGTAATACCGACCATTACTATTATTCTTTCTTATGCATGTAGTATTAATTCATAATCTTTAATTGTTTGCAACATTCATAGAAACATTCATGAAATTAATAAACACATAACATAAGATATGATATCGCAGAAAACTCCTGTTAGGAAGTAAAAACCATGGTGGGGATGGCACCCACAAAACTTCACTATCTGTAGAATGGAAGGGAGCTGGTAAAGGCTTACAATTGATCACTTCTGATGATCTACCCTGTTAGGAGTATTAAGGTGGAGACCTATTAAGATCTAATCTGTTAAGAGCTTTAGCAACACTAATTTAAGTGTTCACTAGATTAAGAGATTTACAATAGGACTATTAAGTCCACCTTTCTTGAAAGGATTTCTTAAGTGTATTAAATTTTTTAGAATGAGTACATGAAGAAATGTAATTAATATTGTTTTAATTAGTTTTACTGATTTAAAACATGCAAACTAAAGATCAAGGTCAAGTTGTAACCCCTGGATCTAAGAGTTAACATTGTAATGCGTGATTCTAAGATAGGTCAAATACTTGTATAAATAGATGCTCAATCTATTGTAAATAGTTGTTTTTCAATGAATATTGTAGCCACAAAGAGCATCTAAAGACCAGACAAGAGATTTTGTGCAGAAGGACAAAAAAGAATCAAATCAGTTTCAAGAACAAGAACACAGGCTACCGACGAGAAGAGAAAGGTATTAATCAGTCACTTAAGGTGATATTATTATTATGAGAGATTTAATGGATCTGTAATTAGAAATTGTAGATTGCATATAGTTAGGTCAATACACATAATGGATTTAAAAACAAATCAAGAAGCTATATATACAACTTCAGTTATTTATCTAATGTGGAAAGTTAGATCCACTTTTTGTGAGATGTAACTGACTGTCAGTTCTTGGTTGTCGAGTTGAACTAAAAGTCTTTTAGCATTCCTTTGTGTAAATGATCTCCAGGTATCCTTCATCTGTCAGTTTCCTCTCTGTGTTTTTCCATCAGTTTTCACTTTTGTTACTCATCGAGTTCCTTTAACCTTGTTGTCATCAGGTAACACTAAATAGTGTTTTTCTAGATTCTTTGAACTTGAGAGTATCGGGTAACCTTGGCGTCGAGTAGTGTTGTGCCCTGTCTATCAATGTAGTGTAAAACCAATGGTGTAGATCATGTTTTTCCTTGTGTATACTAATGGAAAAATATAATGCCTTCAATCTCCCCCTTTGACATTAGTATCAAAAACTTATATGTACATAATACTAGTATCTAGTATGTACACCATGTCTATATCCTTGTCATTATATGACTCCCCCTAACTATATGAATTGGTATAGTATAAGTATATATGTACATGTATACTTTCCTATGCACTATACATTCCCTGTTCTTTTCTCTTTCAGTTGTTTGACTATACACATCATTTCCCTGTTTATACTAACTGAACTGTACATATCATTTCCCCCTTTATTTGATACTCATGAAAAAAATGTACAACTTATAAGATGCCAAAAATTGTGACAAAAATATGTAACTTACAATGTGTCAATGATATGGGAATGGGTTGTCTTGACATCTTCAAGCAATTTCTCCCATTTATCTTGTAGGAGTTCTAGTGCCATGTGCTCTAGCTCTAGCCTTGCATGCATGTCATAAATGTTTTCTAGGAGAGACATTTTTGGGGTGGAAATTAGTGTTTTTTCCTTTGTCACATGTTGTTGCAGTAGTGAAAGTGTTGGTAAGAGTTGATCTTGAAGCTCATTTACTTCATCTCTATACTTCATGTCTGTAATATGTATGTCCTGTCTCAATTTCTTATCCTATTTGAGTTGCTCATTGTGCAATTTTATTGCCTCTACATTATTTTTTAGACTTTGTGCACTTGTCATAAGATCAGCATCTATTTGTGCTCTCTTGTTGGTATACTCCTATGTGAGTTGATCAAGTGTACACAATTTATGTATCAAAGTAATAGCTTCTGAGATGATTGGATCAATTGTGTTCACCAATTCAGAAAGCTTTACCTTTTTCAATGCCACTTCCTAGCTTATCTTTTGTGCTAGCTTGAACTCATAATTCTTTTCAAGTCTTTCTTCCATGACCTTTTTAGCATATATGTTATGAGATGTTATTGCATCTGTGAGTACCACCAATTGATCAAGCATTGGGGTTTTTTGATCAATATCTACATCAGGTACCATTTTCTGAAGTATTCTTCTTGCTACTTCTAGTACCTTTTCCTCCTTTGTGGCTTCCTTAGTTTTTCTTGCATTTCCTTCCTCTCACAGAGTCTTGCATACTTGGTCAATTTAGTTGGATCCAATTTCCTCAGATCACAAACTTGAATCTCAATGATTTCATCCAGAGTTACTAGATTCTTATGCTTGCCCTTATTCTTCTTTGAGACTTGTGGGGACACAGATGTATGAACTACCATTGCTAGTTCATTTGTCCTCTCTGAAGTTCTTGGTGAAGGCTTTGTTGATGATGCCTCTTGTGTTTTATGCTCAGAGTGTACCTATCAATTTGGTGAATATGTCTCTCCATCAACCCTGGGTGTCTCTACAGATTTTTCTTCTATTTTCTTCTCTAGCTCATCTTGCTTTGCTTCTTCACTCTTATCTGTCTGCTTGTCCTCCTATTCCTTTTATGTTTCTTCTTTATTTTGATAAGTAGATTTATCTTTCTGATCATCAGTTGCAGCTTGCTTTGCACTTGTGTCCTTTGTATTATCTATGGTGTCTTTTACTTCAGCCTCACCCTTGTCCTTGGGTGTGTTTGAGTCCTTTACAGTAGATCCATCATTACCCTCTAATATATTTATTGCCTTCATTAAAACAGGCATATTTCTTTGTGTGCTAGCTTGGGCTATATCCAAAGTGGTGTCCCGCTCGTCAGTTTGGTCTTTTTGAGTAGTGACATTCTCATCTTTTTCTATCTTGTCTGCGGGGTTTGGTTCTATTAAGTCCATGACTGATGTGTCATGCCATGTCTCATCAGCAACATTCATATCTTTTTCCTCTGATGTCTTCAATTCTTGTCATTGTCCTTGATCCTTAAGTGTAATGAATATCACATCATCTTTCTTTTGTGTATCTTTATCAAATTCATAATTTGTGATGTCTTGAATGTCAACATCATCCATGACTTTGTCCAAATCAATTTGCTCCATTTGTTCAAAATTGTCCAAATCAATGTGCTAAGGACTTGCCTTGTCTTTCTTCTCCTCTCTATGAGGTGTATTGGTGAGATGTAACTATTCCTCACACCTTGTTGACTCTATTGGAAGATCTAGGAGTTGTCTCCATTTTGTGTTGATCATTGTATCTAGCTCTATGAAGTTATTTTTGAGCACTTTGTAAGCCCTTATTTTGGCTACAAATTTTCTTGAATGCTTCTTCATGATTTATTTGATTTCTTCAATCTTATATTTGGGAGGCATTGGTGTTACTAGTACCCTCTCCCTTGCTTCTCTCTCAGTCTATAGAGCATATGACCATTGTTGAGAAATTTTATTACCCAACTCCTTGGGTATTTGGTTGAAAAATTCAACTGGTACATATTTGTACTTGACCATTGCCCTTATTATGGCATCTTGTATCTTATTTTGGTCCTCTAGTTTGAGTGTATCGCATTGTCTGATTCTCTTGTCATGCATTGTGCCAGATGCAGCAATAGATTTAGTAGCCTCATCAATTGTCTGATTCCTGTAATTCTTCTTCACTACATTGGGCTCATCCTCTTTAGAATCTTCTATGTTAGCTTTAGTTATGACCACTCTTTTTCTCCTCTTTGTAGGTGTTGTCTTCACAGTTTGTTCCCGATTTATTTGTTTTGCTGGTTGCTTCCTCTTGTATGTCCTTACTTGACCTTTCTTAAGAGGTGTGGTATTGGTCTTAGTAGTTTGACTCCTTGTCCTTTGCTTCTTTGTAGGAGGTGGAGGTGTATCAGATTCAGTCTCCTCATAATCTGATTTATGTTCATATTTCCCTTCACCAATGGTACCCTGTTCATCAGTTTCCTCTAGTTCTTGTTCCTCCTCAGTAACCGATAGAATATTCTTGAGATTCTTAACCATCTTATCCTTTTTATTGATAGTTTTCTTGATTTCTAGGCCTCTTTTTATCTTTGATCTGGCCTCTTCATAGGTTCCAAACCTTGGTTGTTTTCTGTCAATAGGCCCATTGATCAATGCATCAATTGTATTTGTGGCCTGATCTATGTTGATTTATAATCTAGTGGTGCTAACCAAGCTGTCCTTGGTACAAATGGTTTGATGTGGGTGAAATCTCTATCCACCATAAAACATATTTCATCCCTATGTTTTTCAACAAGTTGTTCAGGGATCCTTGTCCTTTCCATCATATTTTCCTTGAATTCAAGGAAGTATGCAGTCATAATAGATTCAAAATTATCTCCTAGTGACTTAATTATTTCACTAATCTATATGTTACCGGTTTTGTAGTGTCCCATTTCACTTTTCCGACTGAAGGAAAGTACTCTTGAAAGTAGAAAAATATACACATGATAAGTGAGCCAAACTTACATGTATTGGTCTTTGTGGAACTGATTGTGATCATGTTTTCATTAAGTTATTTCAATAGGATCTCACATAGATCCATCTATATGCCGTTGGTCACTATCTTGTAAGTTATTCTTACTGATGTTGTAGATATCCTATTCAACCTACTTGCTTGAAAGATCTTATAACCAATTAAACATGCACCTAACCTCAGTTCTTCATTGGTGATGGTGTTTACTTTCAGTCGTCTACTGTCACATTTAGATTTTGTGAGTTTTGTGACTTCTTGCCTAGAGGGATGTTTGTGAGCCTTAGGCTTGTTGTTTATTGGATAACCAATGATAGTGTGAAGGATATCCTTGGTGATTTTTTTTGGTTGATCCAACCACAACTTTTGGTCATGCAATATGCTAAGAACCAACCTAATCCAGTCAGTGTTGAAGTCCCTTAGGAAATATAGGACATTAGTTATCCCTTTAACCTCTAAGTGTTTGTGCTCTTCCTTTAGGTTCCCTTCTACATCACAAAGCTTCTCATAAGCTTCATCCATCTCTAGATCACCTATTTTGACAATCTTGCAGTGAATATAAGACCTAATGTCTTCTATAAGCAAAACCCTAGGTGGAATCTTAGAAAATGTATCGATTTCATCAGGTTGTGATGCAATCTCCATGTATATCTTATATTTGGGTTCAACACAGGTGTTATTCTTGATTAACCTGATCACATTATTCTTATCACTCTTGATCTTAATGGTTCTCGACATGGTTGCCATCATTTTTCAATTTTTAGGACTTTCTTGAAATTTAGGGCTTTCTTGAAAAATAATGAAAAAATACTTTTCATTCCCTTGGTACTTACTTTGATCTGTGATAATGGTGAATGATCTATTTGCTATGTGCTTGGATTGTGTTGAGCTCACTCTATTGAATGCTCTTCAATCACTCTATTTTTTTTCTCTTCTTTCTCTTCAAATCACGGGTGCAAAATGAAGTGCTCTCATTGACTATTTATATACTTTTTCCCTAAGTCTTTGTCATAAATTCTCAACGACTCATCAGGACACGAAGACAGAGTTTTTCGAGAAGACTTTCAAAATCACCGTCGGTGTTGACATGATGCTTGAGATAGCTGTTAACAATTTTTCTTTTACCGACGGATATCGGTATTTTTTCATGACAACTTTGTCATTTTCCTTCCTTATCGAAGGGTGTCAGATTACATTGGTAACTTAACCATTTTATGTGTTGACTGACAAATTTTGGTAAGTGTAAACAACTTATCCATTATATTCACTACTGATTTTTGGTATGTGTGTACTGACGGGATTGTTTTCTCAGAATTGAAACAAGTAACATAATATGCATCTTTATTATGCAGATTTTGACTATCTATCAATTTGTATAATGGAACTGATGCAAAATATAACTTGGTGTAGTGCAGTTCCATACTTACTTGTTCAGCTCATGTGGGGGTGGTGATGTCACTAGATCCATTGGATGGGGTATCACCATTTTCATTGTTTGGTCCAGCTTCATCCTTGCTTGAAGATTTCTCCACATTTTGTCTCTACCTCTCCGAATATCTTCAATGGTGTTTCCATTGGGATATGTGCTTGTCTTTGTCATTCGGTCTTTGCAATCTTTCTTGAGATGACCAACTTTGTGACAGTGTAAGCATGCCATTCTGGGGTTTGACTAGCCTCTATACCTTTTGTTCCATGCCCTCATGCATTTTGCATCAATGTGACCATATCTACCAAATGTTGTACATTTTTTCCAAATATTGTAGTCCCATACATATTGATTACTGATTCTCTTTGGTTGATAGGGAGTTTCTTGAACTTTTGGCTTCCATGCTTGTCTTTTCTTTTTACAGCATTCAAGACTTGTGTGCCCATTCATCTTTCATGTAGGACAGTACTTTTCCATGTAGGTTTCCTTCTTTGGTTGTTCCATCTTAGACTTACATTCATATGCTTTATGTCCATTCTTGTTACATTTATAATAGAATCCTATCAATGAAGATGTAGCTTTAGGAATACCTTTCATTTTTCCTTGGCATACATTTGATGTGTGGCCTTTCTTTCCACAATGCTTGCATGTCAACTTTCTTGGTCTTGGATTTTCATAGACATTCTTTGGATTGGCTTGATTTGATGATTCTCTATTTTTGGTAAAGCCTAGACCGTTGTTGTTGTTGACTCTTCATTGTCCTTCAAGAAAATCATCCATTCTTTTATTGCTCTCTTCTGCCTTTTTGATAAATTCATTATGTTGTTGCTGAATTCTAACCTTATGCTTTAGTTTTTCATTTTCTTCTCTTAGTTCACCGATAGCCTGCACTCTTTCAATGAGTTCTATATTTATTCTATTTGCTTCTTGATTCATTAGAATAATCTGATTTGTGATCTCATGGTGATGCTCAGTATGCCTTTGAATTTCTAACTCCTTTTCCTATAGCTTCTCTATAATCTTCCTTCTATCATCAATAGCAAGTGTTCTTTCTATTTCAGCTTGTCTAGAAGAACTCATCACATCAATCATTCTTACCATCTGGGACTCTTGACCAATTTTTAGCATCTTTATTTGCTCTATCAGATGTTGATTGATCTCCTTCAGATTTGTGATGTTCTCTTCTGATTTATTTGATGTATTACTTGCATTGGATCCTGAAGATTCAAAGAAATCTAGAATCTCTTATTCTTGATAATATTTTTCATTGCTCCAGGTTTCCATACCTTTCCTCTCATCCAGTAGCTCTCTAATCTTGATTCTAGCTTCTTTATACTATTCATAGAACATCTATATCTCAAGCTTTTTATTCTCAATATTCTTATCAAGTTTGTACTTCTCCATTGTATGATCTTTTCTCTTAAGCCTTTGAGCTTTTCCAAGAAGATACTTAGCTCTGATACCAATTGTTGGGATTAATGGGAAGTAGTATTGAGAGGGAGGGGTGAATCAATACCTTTAAAACTTTTAACTCTTTTCACCATTCATCATTAGTAATCATTCATTACTATATTATCAACCATTACTATTATTCTTTCTTATGGATGTAGTATTAATTTATAATCTTTAATTGTTTGCAACATTTATAGAAACATTCATGAAAGTAATAAACACATAACACAAGATATGATATCATAGAAAACTCATGTTAGGAAGTAAAAACTATGGTGGGGATGGCACCCACAAAACTTTACTATCTGCAAAAGGGAAGGGAGATGGTAAAGGCTTAGAATTGATCACTTTTGATGATCTACCCTATTAGGAGTATTAAGGTGGAGACATGTTAAGACCTACACTGTTAAGAGCTTTAGAAACACTGATATAAGTGTGCACTCAGTTAAGATATTTGCAATAGGATTGTTAAGTCCACCTTTCTGGAAAGGATTTCTTAAGTGTACTACACTTGTTAGAATGAGTACATATGATTGACCTGACTGTATGCAATCTACAATTTCTGATTATGAATCTATTAAAGCTCTTATAATAATAATATCACCTTGAGTGACTGATTAATACCTTTCTTTTCTCATCGGTAGCCTATGTTCTTGTTCTTGAAATTGATTTGATTCTTTTCTGTCCTTCTGCATAAAATCTCTTGTCTGGTCTTTAGATGCTCTCCGTGGCTACAATATTCATTGAAAAACAACTATTTACAATAGATTGAGCATCTATTTATACAAGTATTTCACCTATCTTAGAATCACGCATTACAATGTTAACTCTTAGATCCAAGGTTTACAACTTGACCTTGATCTTTAGTTTGCATGTTTTAAATCAGTAAAACTAATTAAAACAATATTAATTACATTGCTTCCTCCACACATAATGGGTTTAAAAATAAATCAAGAAGCTATATATACAACTTCAGTGATTTATCTGACGTGGAAAGTCAGATCCACTTTTTGCGGGATGTAACTGACTGTCGATTCTTGGTCATCGGGTTGAACTAAAAGTCTATCGGCGTTCCTTTGTTGAACTGATCATCAGGTTCCCTTCATCTATTGCGTTCTTCTTTGTGTTGTTCCATTGGGTTGCATTGTTGTTACTCATCGGGTTCCTTTAACCTTTTTGTCATCAGGTAACACAAAATAATGTTTGTCGGGATGCTTTGAACTTGGCAGTATCGGTTAACCTTGGCATCAGGTAGTGTAAATCGATGGTGTAGATCATGTTTTTCCTTGTGTATACTAATGTAAAAATATAAAGCCTTCAAACCCGGCAGGTCTCGACTCCCGACAGCACAAAATAGTCCTGAAAAACTGCAAAACATCAAAGGAGAAAATATCAGTATCAAGACAACAACTGGCTTATCAGATAAAGTACAAAACAAAGCTATAAAGTACAAACAGTTCAATTTCAGCATTCTTAGGGAAAATGTGGCATTTTTAAGCCATTTGTGGTACCCTACTAGAAATTGTAGCATGGTACCGGCTATTATGGTATTAAAACATGTGAATGTGGCATAGTTATCAATTGCGGTATGCAACCAACAATTGCGGTACATGACCTACAATTGCATAAAAACCACAGCCTATTGTGGCATCATATGCAAAAAGACAAAAAAAACCTACTTTTTTTTAAAACACAATAAATGAATCATTAATGACAAAGGGACAAGGCCACTCACCAGACATCCTGCGCTAGGTAGATGACAAAAAGTCTAGACCCGATCAAACACGTGCACGACCCCAGGAATGCCTGCCATAGCTCAATAAACATGGAAAAAAGTAGAGAGAACAAAAGACAACTTACCAATGATCATGAGAGCTCAAGAGAGAAAAGTGACAAATGAATGGCTCACCTAGCTATTTTTAAAGGTTTTTGAAAAAACCCTAATTCCTCCAAGACCTCAAATTATCTGCCCGGACCCCAGAAACTTCAACACTCAATATCAGGGGCATAATGAAGCATTTTCAAGATAAGTCAGATACCCAGATTATCAATTTGCAATTTCAACAAATTAACACTCATGTCACTACTTTTCACTCAAATTTGTTGACGGGGCATAAATAAACTTGCTATCGCCGGGGCAAGCTAGGGAAGGATCAAAAGAAAGAATCTTTGACACACTATGACAAGCCACAATGCATCAAAGAGGGGAAAAAGTAGACACCCTAAAATGGACAGACCTATGACTTTACATTAAAAATACTAATTTTTATCTATTATTTAATGGTTTTTTAATTGTTAATTAATCATCTATTTTATTCTAAATTTATTTCATCTACTAATTAATGGTTTTTTAATCATTAATTAATCATTTATTTTCTTCTAAAATTATTCCCCAAATCATCTCATCAAATCCACAAAATTAATTAAATAATAAATTTTATTTAATTAATTAACCTTAATTGATTAATTTCCATTAATAAATTAATCAAATTCAATTTCCTAAAGTTTAAATTGAAATATTTAAACTTACTAATTAAATTATTCCAATTAAATTAATTTAATTTCATTCAATAATGCAATTCTAAATCAAAAAGAATTCAATTATCTCACATGTTGAAAACTTTAATTTCAAAAATGAATTAAATATTCATTTATCTTCAAAGAGATAACTTTAATTAGATCACATGGGTTACTCTAACCATCTCTTTAGTTCACATGGGTTTCTCCACCCACCTCTTTTGTTCTAAAATGTAAATCAAAATTAGCTCTTCAGTTAACCAAACTCTATCTCCTCTCTCCTGGTTGAAGAGATGGAGTTTAATGATGGCTTCTCCAGTTCCCTTTGATCTCAACCGTTCATCTTCCTATCTCTGGGATTGTTCACAACTGCTCATCTCATTCTCAATTCCTATATAAAAAACTCTTCATAACCATTTGAACGATCCAGGATTTCAAGCTCACATGCACCATTACTCTGTCAGATTGGTTCAAGCATCAAGCCATCTTGCGATCACACACATTTGACATCATATTCTCAATGCTCCCAAGTCATAGACACTGCCCACACCAATACTGAGAATCACACAAACAACATTTCAAAAGGAGTAGAGAGAGACAATAGAAGCTTCAAGCAATTGGGTTTGCATTCATTTTTTCCTCTTATTTTCTTGTACATTTTATTGATTCGTAGTTTCATTATTAGTAGTTTATTTCTATCGATTTCCTCTCATTGCAAATCGGTGCTACTAACCCCTCATGAAGGCATGACATAGAGGATTTAACTATTTCACAAGGTCACAAGTATTTTATGTTACATTTATCTGACCTTGCAAACTTGCGCAAACCTTAAGACATAAACCGCTAAGTTGCACACATGAACATTTTGACCTCGACTATCTTTCAAAGTGATTTGCAAGGACAAAAAGGGTAACACTAGATCAGACTTAAGACATTTTCCAACTCAAAAGCTCATTTATATTTGTTTGATAGATGAGAAAATCATGTTAAATTTAGAAAAATTTAACAAAGACCTAGCCAAATTTTATAGTTCCAATAGGGTGAAAGGCCAAACAATATCAGATGTAGTTGGTTTTCTATGAAATCCATTTCAGTAGAGAGTGCATGCTTATGTCCCAAGGTAGAGAACTTAATGGGATAGGGTGTCATAAATCTTGACCAACCCCTAGGAAACTTCAAGTACATGTCATTTTAGTAAGTAGATAGACTTTGAGTGCTAAGATCCAGAGTCAAGAGGGAAACAACCTAGATTGTACGCTAAGGTCACTAAGCAGTCACTTAGTGGAAAATGAAGTAATCCAATGATGACAACCAGGGGGTGGGCTTAGTAGAAGCCATCATTCAAAGAAATCATAATAGCTCACTGGTCTATCTCCATAGTACCAAAAATGTATCAGGGCTCAAGTGATTCACTGAAGCAATGAGATGCATTCCCATTTGGGTCATTAGTGGGATGTTTTGTGAATCAGAGAAGGGGAAACAACATAGTTCACTAACTATAAGATGTGATAATTCTAAAATGAGTATCAAGAATCATGTGAAAAACACAATCCCCTTCCAATTGTAGGGTTTTACGTTCAGTCAATCTACACATAGTGAATTGGTCCATAAGGAACTCCTAAAAGGGTTGTCTTCCGATGGGTACATGAAAGTGATGAATTTTCCCCAACTACTAAACCATGGCCTACACTATACTATTCGAATCTCTTCCCCATGATAACTATAGCTCCCCTGATGGGGGTACTGTGGTATAGTACAAATATTGAACTGACCTTATAGATAGTAGGGTCAGTAGTCCTATCTAACCAATGTTTCACTACAGTTGGTCCTCTTTTCAAGTACTCAAGGTGAACCATAGAATAGTAGGGTGGGCCCCCACTACAATTAAAAGGAGAAAATAATATAATAAAGGACACCCACCCCTTGGGATTCTCTACATTAGCAGTGTGGCGCGCCTAAGATTTTGCATGGTGGGGGGTACTCACCCAAGAGAAATCTCAGGTGTTCATGGGTGATCCTCTATAGTGGATGCCTAGCCCCAGTCCCTACTCGACTACTAGTGGTAGGGGTAGGGGTCAGGGGCTTACTCCCAGGTATAGATAGGGGGTAGACTAATACAATAGATGACCTGACACTATAGTGGGGAGGGGGTAGGCCCCATATCTATATTTGGGGGTTGTACATTTTTGTTCGGGTTGAAACTTTGAGGAAAAAAACTTCAAATTGAGAGGGTGATCCTCCCGTTGAACTAACCATACCCCAAAATGACATAGGTGAATGAGTAGAGTATACTAGGGTGCTTGAGAGAACCATGTCAAAGGAACTCAGCAAAATGACCCCATGACTATAGAAGAAGGGGTTCTTTCCCATCCATGATAAAGAAACACATACTAGGAGATAGAGACTATTTCTTAAAAATGTAGGACTCTGCCAAGTGGTAACATGATGTATAGAGTCTGAAACCTACTCAGTGCTGGAAGGTTGGAAGGAGAAGTGTAGCTTTGAATGGAAGCCCCAATAAATGACGAGAGTAACTAACTATCCTAAGGTATAAAAATTCCTTGTCACATAAGTTGCAACCTGCATGAATGGTCTAATGATTGCCCCGCTATCTCCGACATGGACCTAGTGAAATTGAATTTTCCATGAAGATATAGAGTACCAATGGCTAGACGGTAAGACCTCGTGCACCTTTACTATAGCTTTATAGTGACAACCTCGATATAATGTGTCAAATAGGTGAGAGTTGGTGACACCAATCCTGGAATACCACTCTTTCATCTAAGGATGTATAACCTTTGTCGACACAGACTATGGAAGAAATGACACTAAAACTTCTTTCTTTCTATAGTTCAAGGGTGGGTGAGCCACTGCAAGGTGGGTATTTTATCTGGGGTTTATGCCTCCTAAAGAGTAACAGAGGTGTGAAAAGGTAGGATCAAGCTAACATTAATCATCTTGTGAGTGTAATGGTATAAGCTTGCCTGACTGTGAGACTAACCAGTTGCATAGAAATGAAATTCAGCCATAGTGATCTAGGAGTCTCATGTGGAAGGGCTCTCACTCAAAAAACCAAAGGTATACCATGGATAACATGTTTATGACTCCCAAGATCTCTTATCGATGGATGCATTTGGCACCTCAATATTGACTCATAAAATCCCGAGGTTGAATAAGGTCCCATGGGTTCAGTTGTTCACCAATGAAAGTGGTCTGTGAGTGTTACTCCTATAGTGATTTTTTTTGTCATTAGTTTTATGAAAATTCATATTGGTGAATGTAATTGTTGGTTTCATTCCCATTTCTTGTGTTTACCCTAAAAAATTTTATATCTTCATGATTGAGAAGTGCACAAATTTTGAAAAATGTGTCCAAAGCTGTAAGGTCCCTGAGAAATTTCCATGTTTTTAGGTCAGAATCCAAATAAATGGTAAAAAACCCTATCTTAGGTTTCATTATATGAAAAAGTGTTAAAAACCCTATAAATGTTAATCTGGTTTATATTTTTGAGTTACTTTTTGAAAGGCATAAGTTGAAATAAGTCATGTGTTTGTTAAAGGTTAGTCGCCCAGTCTCTTAATGTTAAACGAATATTCCATTTCATAACAAGACTCAGTGATTCACTTTGGTTGGGATGTCTCTAAAAGGAGAAGAATATACCTTATAAGTCATGAGACTTAGCAATAAGCCTTTGTTGCAAAGTCTCTCAATGGAGAAAATATGATCTGGCGATATGGAGACAAACGGTTAAGTCGCGGTGTCGCACAGTATATCCTGCAGTTAGAAAATTACCATGAGACTTAGCGATTTCTTTAGTCACAAGGTCTCCAGATCATAACACAGTTAGTGATAAATTTAAAAATATTCAGTCACCATGTCTCCAGATAAAATGCCAGTTTAGAGACTTAGCGACAAAACTGTAGATTAAAATATATAGTTGTTGGGTAGTCGCTAGTCAAACTTGATAAGTCAGCATCCTTTCAGCGACTTGGAGACAAACAACCAAAGGTGAAACATGTGTCCAAAATGAATAAAGAAAAAATTCATCAATCACATGGTCTCCAAATGATTTAGGGTTTCAAAAATGTATTCAGTGACTTAGTGGAGTTGTCAGATGCAGATGCAGATGAGATCAACGGTAGTCACTGAGTCTCTATAAAATTTGCACAGAGTAAAAATATTCTCACGACAATGAGATTAAGCTTTAGTCGCGTAGTCTCTAAATTGAATGATAAGATAAAGTTTCATAAGTATTTTTCACCAAGTCTCCAAATGAAATATTAAAGAGAAGATTTATTAGGCGATTGAGCGACTAAGGGTAGTTGCTGTAACACCCCAAAATTGGCACCTACTAAACCTAATCAATTTTGGTGCATTTTCTTATCTTCGAAGTCCTATTGTATTAGGAAAATTCTTCTCCTAATTAACTTTAATTGACTGAGTTTCAAATGCAGAAAACCCAAATTTGCATAAATCCGACATTACACTTAATTCCTAAATCTCAAATGATTATTAGCTAAAATCCCTATGATTAATTGATTTAATCCTAAAGTCCTAAGTGCTTTTAATTAAATCAATTCCACCCCCTTTGGCTAATATACATAAAAGGAATTGAAAGGTTATTTAATTATTGAGTAAATTATCCTCAAAAAGGGAATTCCATAATTCCATGTGAAAGGACACTTATGTGGCAATAATTCACTCTTTTATTTAAATAATCTTTGCTTATTTGTCTCAATTGGAGAATGAAGAGACAACTATTTCTTTTCAAGAAACTCTTCATCCTCTTTCCATGGTTTTCTATAAATTGGACCTCTTTTTCTTCACTAAGGAG
>MU225972.1:237374-251594 GCA_018584345.1 Thuja plicata | reverse complement strand
CTTAACAAGGAGGTTCTTAGAATGGAAATGTGTGGTTCAATTTGCCTATCCTTGTCCTTCTACCAAATTGGCTTTGCACATTTGGCTTTTTGATTCACTTCAAAAAGTGAAGAGCATATGCCTAATGCTTGTTCAATTTGGATGAAATAAAGGATTTTCTACTTATGCTAGATTTAAAGAAATCCACAATTTGATCAAATGCAAGCTTGATGAGAGAAATACCTGATTTCAAAGCTAGCAAAGGGCTAGGTGCATTTTTGAGTATTTGGCTTTTTTTTTTCTCACCTAGTGGCAATCGTTCCCACTCCATCTCCTCCAACAAGTTAGTCAACACAAAGCACAGAAAAGTGAAGAAAACTTTAAAAGACACAAAAACCTCCTAAAAGCTCCTTTAAATGAATGATTTCTCAATTAAAGCTTTTAAAGAAAGTAAGGATGCAAAATTAATTAGAGAGTACGAAATTTTCTCTTATAAGCAAAGAACACCTTAATATAATGATCATATAAATTTTCTTCCTCAAACAAGCTCTCTAACAAATTTGCATTATGAATCTCTTTATCGTTTTTGGTTTTAATTCTTACCTCCTTGCTAGGCCTTGAGATTTGCTTCTCTGGTTTCTGCACCTTTGGATGATTTTTTATCTGCAAAATAAGAAAACACAAAGAATTACAATAGTGACAAAATCAACCAAAAATTGATTTAAAGAAAAATTTACTACGTGACATTTTACAGCTAAACCGCAGCTACCAAATGCTAGTAACTTTAAACTTTAAAGGTGGCTTTTAACTCTTAATACACGGTGCTTAAAATATCACAGGCAGTAAAATAAACATAACAAGTGGCGCAGAAAGTATAAAAAGTGGTCAAAAATTACTAATAAGCAGCTATTGAAAGTTCATAGGTGGTGCACTTTATCTAACAGGTGGCACGATTTATCTGGCAGACGGTCCAATTTATCTCTCACGCGGCAGTAGAAAGAAAGACGAAGATGAATCAAGCTTTTCAGGCGGCATTTTGGTGTTCATAGGCGGCTCTTGGCATAGTATACGCGGCTCTTCTCCTATTTTCTACAAGAAAAACACCAAGAACAAATAAAACTGACCAAATAGTATAATAAAAATGTTAATACAAAGGCTCAGAGCCCCACGGTGGGCACCATTATGTGTGTAAGAAAATACACCTTCATGAAATTAAGATTAGAGAAAACAATTCTATGGAAAGATGAAACAAAGTTAATCTAAGAATTGAAGCTAAATCTGTATCATCTCATGGTTCTCTATCCAAGCTTTGTTAAGAGAGCTCTCAGGCTTAATCTCTCTCAAGGACAATCCTAGAACGAGATGTGTATGAAAAACAATGCTCAAATCTAGCTAGAATGCTCAAAATGCTCAAAAATGCTCCAAGATCATAAGAGAAAATAACAAATGCTCCTAAACATGATATGCTAAATGTAATGAAAATGCTAAAACTCTTAAATTCTCCTCATATGCTCTCAATGTGCCTATAATAAGGATGCTTTTGCTCTTGAATTTTTGGATCCCAAACACAAAGGAAATGGCTTGTATTTATAGCATTTTCCCAAGGGTAGGGGGTAGAGTGAGTTGATCATGATCAAATCTTGGTTAAGTCAAAAGCTTTGAGGTGTTTTCAAATGGAGGGAAAGTTGGTTGATTGTCTCAAAGAATTAGGAATTAAATAACTCCATCATTTAATTAAATTAGCCATGGAAGGGTGATTGGGTTGGATTTGATCCTTTTTTATTCGAACTATACAATTGAAAAATCAATTGCATAATTTGATTAATCCCTTTAGGCTTGAATTTAATTATTTGATTTCATGATTATTTGATCTTTTAATTTGATTTGAATTTTGTTACTTTGATTTGATAAATGTCCATTTTATTTGCATTGAGATGATATTTTGAAGCATTTGGCTAAGATTTATAATTTGGAATGCTTGAGATACACCTAGTAAATTTTAGGTGTCTACAACATCATAATCAATAGTCACCATCAACTGAAAGAATAGTAGCTCTCATTAAAGTAGCCTAAAAGAATTTGGCCAATCAACTAAAACTAATGCCTAAAAGAGTATGACATCACAAAATAAAAACCAAAACATGAGTGGGCATTACACACATTCATGAGCTACGGCTAGGAATTCAATTAATATCACAGCATGTAAACTTGAAGGCTGAATTGATTGATTCTTCAATGATGAGTTAAGTACTTTGTAAAATTACCATAAAGGGATGATCTTAGGTTTATTTTCATTCATCATACATCCAGAATTTCATAGCGAAAAATTTGCTAGGTTTTCTGTGTCTAAGAAGAAAGAATTATTGATTCAGTAAAGTTTTTATCAATTTCAGGGTAATTTTTTAGTTTTTAAAGTTCTTGAATTGTCTTCAGTGCACAGAAAAGGGTAGGGGGTCCTGAGAGAAGATTTGTTCCAATATCGGTGAAAAGGAAGTGGAAAATAGAACAAAATGAGTAAAGTAGTTAGTGAGGCATCTACTAGTGGGAAGAGCGATGAGGTGGATGAAGATGCTAAGGGAAAAAGGAACTTCTCTGATGATTTTTTGAAGCTGTTACCTAGGTCTACACAGAACAAGAGGGAAAATGCCAACATATTGGAAGATGAATACTATGATATCAGAGATGCCCATACACCAGGTTCTACAGGTTTTTCTCTTTACAATTATTTTTATAAGAATGTTGATAAGGTCATACCATATCAAACCCTTGGACTAGTGGTTTGGCTAGGTTGATTGTTCCTGATGTCTTTGTAGATGTAGACTTGTTTCTAGGTCTAGAAAACCATTATGACTCCTTGTCAAGGACAATTAAAAAGAATAATGGTACTGCACTATTAATTCTGAATAGGAATTCTTTTATGCAAGCTTTCATTTTGTATAGTACCATGTCCACTCAAATTAATATTACAAAGTAGGAGGAGAGATATAGGTTTTAGCCTAGGATAGCTAGAAATCAATTACAGAAACATATCCTTAAGGAGGTTAGAAACCACATTGTCCCTTTACCAGGAAATACACCTTATTGTTTCAAGGATTTACATTTTTATATCAAATACATTGCATATGCTTTGTGTAAGGTGTTGGGTAGGGATGGAGGAGCTGAGAAGATAAATGCTGGGATTTTGATGATGGTTTTGGATTTACAAGATGTGCATTCTACTACCAGCTATGATTACATTCAATACATCATTGACAGGATGCATGAGGGGTTTGTAGCTATATAGAAGAAGGATAAAGATCCTAAATTTTTACACTATTCCATTCTAATGCATCTTTTATTGCATTTTAATTATGGCATCATGGATGTAAACAATTTGAACCCCCAGAGAATTTTTCATGACCGGCCTAATTCTGTCCAATTTTGGATCAAGATATGGAATTTCACTTCCAAGGACTGTGATTTCTACAGATTTGAGAATTGGATTGTTTACCCTTTGATGTAGATCTTGGGTGTCAATAAAACTAGACTTCCAGTGAAGGTGTTACAACTGCTAAGGCCATGTGAGTATCTTGATAAATGGGAAGGTGACAAAAATTGGGGAGACTTCTTTTAGAAGAGAATTTCACTATGATCAGATTTTATGGTTGCACACATCCTCCCCATGTCCTACCATATCATGTGCCATCAAGAGTTGAAGCTATGGAATTTATTTGGCAACTTTATTTAACTGACAATGAACACTTTGCACCACATAGAAAGGGGACATTAACCCCTAGGCAGTTCAAGATTTTTTAGTTTATAATTGGCAAAGGTGCTATTGATTTAGTAAGAAAATGGTTGGAAAGATGTAAGATGGGAGAAGCATTGTATAGGTATATAGATCCAAAGGGATTCATTGCAGGAGCTAAGAAACTCCTAACTCCTACCATACCAAATACATATGTGCATGGTAATTGTGTGGAGGAGGATGCTACTAGGAATATAATTGATGAAGAAGAAGTGAGAAATAGAAGAGAAAAAATTCAAGAGTTGTTGAATTTAGAGAAACAGATAAAAAGAAATGGATTAGCATTTGGAGGTTTTTACTCTGATTTTCCATATTTTGACAAAATCAAAGCTATGCTGGACAACTTTTACACACTTTGTAAACAATTGGATAGAGTTCTAGATGTAAAGAAAGGGGGAAAAGAACCTAAATATTCAGAGTCTGAATATGAAATTGAGAGTGAAGAAGAATATGTCAATCCACCTCATATAGATCAACCACAATAGAATGTTGCAGAAGCAATTCAGGTACAAGGGGAATAGGGACACATTATAGATTTAACTGAAGTTTCTCAACCTGATGATATAGATGAGCTTGCTACCAAGAGGCAAAAAGTTGATCTTGATCAGACATCTCATGATCAAAATTACATAAGAAAAGAGAGAAAAAGGGATAGAGTAAGTGCTCTTATTCCTAGCAACAGATTATATGATCATAATTTGAGAAAGGAAATAAGAAAGGGAAAGAAACTGCAACAAGAAGTAGAAGAAAACATAGAGTTTCGTCTCAGAACATGTATAGATGAGAGATTGATCCATTAGCAGCAGTTCTTGGAAGATGATGATTTCATTAAGACTGATGAATTCAAATATTTCCTTAGATGGTGAAAGAAGGAAGAGATTAGAGAACAATTGAGAATAACTGGTGAAGAAGTAGTGACAAATAAGGCTCTTTTGGCTTTACAAGCATATGATCCTGAAACTGAGGACATCACTCTTGAGGAAGCTAGAAAATTAGTGTTGGAAAGTGGCATGTTGCTTGCTAAAGGTTGGGATTTAGCCTCAGAATTTATAATAAATCAAATAAGAAAGCAACCAGATTTAAAGATGACCACTGAGATCCAAACGGGTGATATGATTAATGGATTAGGGTATAGTCCAAATTCTCAAGCATTTTCCATGTGGAGTTTATGTCCTAAAGACCAGAAGCCTCAATTGCTAAATATTCAAGAGAGCATGGTGGGAAACCAAATGGTATGGATAGTCCAAAACATAAATGATTTGGATATTTCCCAAATAATGACACATTGGGCACATTTGAATGAAGATAAGACAAAATAGTTGTCTGAGAAATGTGGTGTTTTGATAGAGGAGGCTAGTGCCCTGGCCAAGGATAGAGAACCATGCCACATTAAGATTAATCAGCAAGATAAGGTAATTGCTGAATTAACTAAACAATTGTGTGAAAAGCCAGAAGTGGTATATGTACCCTCAGAGCAGCCCCCACAAATAGAAGAAAAGGTGGAAACAGGGGAAGAAGTAAAAGCAAATGATATGGCTATGAAAGATAATGAAATTTCCATAAATGCATTGAGGAATATACTTCAACATAGGATTGATATCTTGAAAGATAAAATAGATATAATCCTAAATGCATATAATAAGTTACCCATTTTGCATGCTGAAGTAACAGGGTATATCTCTGTTATAGGCCCTTTTTTCACAACATGGTCTTCCAAGATACAACTGTTTGAGAGATTAGCTTCTTTACAACAACATAGGCTAGATTTTCCAGAGATTGTGACAGAGGTAGAGGATGAGATCAAGAAAATAAATGTGACTCTACGTTTCTTTAAAGGTAAATTAAATCAGATAGATGCAAAGATGAGCCCATTTGGACCGAGTTTCAATAGATTTGTTCCTCCACTAAAGGGAGAAGATGACCAGATTAAGGCCTTGGAGGCCTAGAGAAATGAATTTGATAGTAGACTACCTAGTAAAGAGGCATTTAGTACAGATTCTAATCTTGATATAGAAGGTTTCAATAGGATTTTAGATGAGGCTTTTAAAGCAGAAACTGACATTAATAAATTATGAGTTGATGTCAAAAGTATAACTGATGTCAGATGGGAAAGGCAGAAAGGAAAATTGTAGAGTATTCAGAGTTTCAATTGGCCTGTAGAGGAGGATGTGATAGCATGGGATTTAAAGACAAGACCAAAGAAAAAGAAGCCTGTTGAAATAGAATAAGAGGTCCTGGATGAAGAGTAGAGAGGAACACTTGGCGCTCGATCATTGAGCATAGGGAGGTTAGTAATCATAAAAGACAAGTGTAGGTTATCCTGAAATGGCGGTCACTTGGTCTCAATGCAAATATCAGATACTATCTTGAACACTATTAGACAAAGGCACCAGAATTCATGTGAAGACAAAAGAAGATTAGATTTCATCCCTTATTCTTGTCTTCCCACCGCTTGAACATTCTTGTTTTTTGTCTTTTCTATACTTTTAGGGTTAGGTTCCTTAAACCATCTGAAGCTTGTTGCATCCTTTCTTTAAGGATTCCAAGATGGTTTAAGACCTATATATAGACAAAATTTAATATTTTTGAAGAGAGATGAAACATATTGGCAAGCCAGACTTCTAGATTTCAGTTTCTATTTTTGAGCTTTTAACCTTGATATGTATTGAAGCATAAATTTATGAATAAAATAGAGTGCAACTTTATTCCATATTGTTATTGTTTCTTTTATTTCTGAGTGTACTCTTTTATGTTTAATTTTTAAGGCATGTTAAGCATATTGTCTACAAGGTAGTTATCTAATTATTTGCAAGTTTCTTCTAAGGGGAGAATTAAGCCCTGTGAGTAGTTTCAGAGAGTACAAAAATAATTGAGGATTTGATATAACATTGTGGGAGTGATAGGGTAATTTGTAAGGCACTTTACCTAAGTTGCATGTAGGTTGTAAGGCATCCTACAGTACTTTTATTTGTCTATTTTCTGTGAATTTATATCTTTTGATTCTATAAGCCCAAGGATAGGCACTGGTCTAGGAACTTGTTTGGTAATTCATCATCATCAAAAATATCCAATACTATTCAAAATCAATTACCTTAAAAGTATATATTAAAATCAATTATATTCACAGTGATTACAGTTGGAGTTTGTTGATTTCTTAAAGAGAAAATCTAATAGGTTATTCCTCCTAAATTCATAAGAGTTGTAAAAGGAAAGAAAGATGAAATTCCTTATTATGTTGATGTTTGTCATCATTAAGATAATGATTTGGATTGTCAAGATTTTCCTCAGAATAATCATAATTATTTGCATTGTCATTTATATATCCATATAGGAACATAGCATTCAGCACATAAGCAAAATCCACTCTAAATATACTATCAAGTCAGTAATCAATCATAGGTAAAACCTACCTGAGTCAGTGGATCTCAAAAAAGAAGGAGGTGATAATAGGTATCCCCAGTGTTATCAAAATACCTTATCAATTAGTGTTTTCTCTTGCTTGAGTTAGAGTATCAAAGGCATTGGGAGTCATAGAGCTAGTTAAGCAATCAAGCAATTTTAGATTTTAGAGGCCCTACAAGAAAAAACCCTAACAGTAACCAAAGCATGTAAGTAAGTATAATGCAGGAGACATAGTTGGTAAAGGCAACTAAGATAGCCACCAAGAACTGAGTAGTTATCAAGGAACAAGTGAGATACACATACCGAGTCATGAAAAGATAGTTACCAAGCATTCATAACACCAAGAGGAGAATTCAGAGTTACCAAGTGAGCACAAGTATGTTACTAAGTATTCCAGAGCCGATATTTCAATTGAATTCAGATACATTGAATATGGACACCAAGCAAGAAGTGTTGTACAAAACTCAAGGAAAGCTTAGTTGAATCATTCAGATGCCAAACACATGATTTAACACAATCACGAGGCATGTCCACCAATGAATTTTTAAAAGGCACAAGACATTGGAGATGTAACCAAAGTTTAACTGCTTAATATCTACTATTGAATGATGATGCCCTAGATCTAGTTAACCACATAAATTATTGTTAACCACCTAGAAATTGTATAAGAGCTCATATTGAAGAATGAAGTTGTTGTTGTTATTTTTAATGAAGTTGAAGAGTTGAATTTGATGAAGTTTTTTCAAAGAGAAGTGAAGGAGACATAAGCAGAAGGAAGCAGAGCTTATAATACTAAGCTACCAAGTGTAGAATAAGGTAACAAAGTTTTTGAGCATAATGAGTCTAGACAACATTTGATTGATGCATTCTTATTAGACATTTTTGTACTAAATTTTTTTGTAATCAGAGAAGTAAAAATCTTGTTTGTGGTTAGGCCATAACATGTCTTTATATTTTGTAAATCCTTTAACTAGGTACATCTCTCAGATTAGAGATTGTTAAATCCTTTAACAAGGTAGATTGAATAAGTCTTTTGTACTCTTAACCGAGTATCATACTCCTAATTGAGTATCATATCAAAAGTAGCTAACATTGTAACTCTAACCAAGAAACCTTTATACTGCAGTAGTGAAGGATTGTGGGAGTCATCCCCACCATAATTGTTTCCTCTAACAAAGGATTTCTATGTGACCAAAACCATTGTCTTATGTGTTGTAGATTTTATGATTTGATTCATTTACTTTATGTTCATATTATGCAATGTATTCAAATCGGTAATTGATCATCTTGTATGCTTAAAATTTTTAAGGATATTGATTTACCCCTCCCCTCTTAGTACATAACTTTCCTAAGTTATTCCAACACTGAGTTGGGTTTAGAATATCGTGAGATAGTTTGGTTCCTATCTACCACTGGTGTTGAAAGGAGAACTATGAGGATCCAACCATTATACGAGAGGAATGGGTTGGGCCAACCTATGGTGTACCAGTTGTATCTAGAATGCAACATTGGGAAGCCAAGTCAGTATGGAAGAACAGCTAAAAGAATTAAGCACAAAATCCTTCTCTATAGAAGTTCTCGCCCAAATGTGAATGTGAATAATAATGTTGGCCATTGCAAAATTGGTGAAATAAAATTAATTCCATAGGAATTTCTATGTAAGAACCACAAGTTCTACATTCAGTGAGATCGTACTAAACCATCTTTCCTCGCCATCCACTTTCTTATCATCATGGTTTTCTAAGTCCTCCATATATATATAGGGGAAAACCAGTCCGTAAAATTATTACTATTTTAATGGGAAGATTATGAACCTTATAAATAGTAGGGCTCACCTTCATTTCCTTAGATGATGGCCTTATAAATAATAGGGCTCACTTTCACAAGTGAAGATGAGGCCATAAGAAAATATAGGCCTTCTTTCCTTCCATCAATTGAGTGTATCATTTTCTTCAACTTCCTCAACCATATTCAAATCACCATGAATAGTCCAAGGAATATGTTTTCAACTAGGACTCAACCACCAGTTCCACACAATAAAAGTAGGGTTGGGGCATTCCTCTCCTTATATGATTTAGAAACATAGATGGAGAGAATACCATAAGGATGGTCACCTTGCTTCAGCTCTTCCCTCATGACTTTACTACATTACATAGGGAAAACTTTGACCCTACTATTTGATCCTTAAGTTCATCATTCAGTAGCAAAGAAACTCCTCCTCTTCCTTATATGGTCATGTTTTGAGGTTCTCATTAAAGATCCCAACCATATGAAGTTTAGTGTGGTCTATAACTTGAAACCAATGATTTAAACCTCTCGCAAACTAAGCACATCCAATTCATACTATAGCTCATTGGATGGAAAGGAAAATGCAATTGCAAAATTTGCACCACTGTCGAATAGAAGGGATTTTTAATCCTTGAAATCAAGGTCAGACACCTTCTAAAGAACATCTGACAAAGGCTTTCCCAACTTCAAATTATCTTCCCCTACTATCATATCATATTCTTCTCTACCCTTACTAAGCATAGGGTTAGAGTATGATGAAGTCCCCGTTGTAGACACCTAAAATTGACCAGGTGTTCTCTAAACAACCAAATCTACAAATTTCATCAAATTGCTCCTAATCTCATCAAATTACATCAAAATGGATCAAAATCAAATCAAATGGATATTTATCAATCAAATTGAACAAAATTAATTTAAATCAAAGGGTTAATTAACCATGACATCAAATAATCAAATATAAGCCTAAAAGGGATAATCAAAATTATATAATTAATTTTAATCAATTAACTGTATAGTTTAAATCAAAAATCAAATTGAACCTATTCATCCCTACATGGATAATTTAATTAATTGATTGAATTAAATAATCCTAATATATTTCAACATAAATTTGAGCAGCCAATGGGAATTGAGAACACAAAGCACATGGATCACTCCTAAATTTGCAATCTCAATCACTCATTTTGAACTTTGAATCTCAATCACTCAAATTTATCCCTTTGCCCCAACCTTTGAGACAACAATTTAAATTATCCCCCCATTTGAAACCCTTTTAAAGCCTCTCACTCAACCATGGCTTAACTATGATCAATTAACTCCACCTCCTACACTTGGGAAAATCCTATAAATAGAAGCCATTTTGAGAGCATTAGAGATCCTAGAAATTTGAATTCAAAGCATCAAACCTCTTATATTTTTCATAGAAATTTGAGCATAATTGAGAGTTTATCATAGAATTTTAGCATAATGGAGATCATTTTAAGTGCATTCGGATTAAATATCATTGTAATTTGAGAGAATTGAGCTAGATTTAGGCGTTTATCTTCATCAAATTTTTGTTCTAGGACTATCATTGATAGAGATTAAGGTCGAGAGCTTTATCAACATGCTTAGATAGAGAGCCACAAGATGCTTATTGATTTAATCGCAATTATTAGCTTAAATTTCCATTATTATTCCATAGAATTGTAGTTAAATAAACTAATTTCATGAAGGTTTAATTCATTCACACACAAAAGACGCCCATCGTGGGACTTTGAGCCTCAATTCATCATTTTTTTCAAATTTTTTATGTTTTTCCTTCATTTTTGTGCTAACTTTGCAGGTTGCAGGAGAAATGACGCCTATGAAGAATCTAATAATGCCTGCTAGTAGAGAAGTAATGCCTATAGAATTCCTTCTATTTTTTTCTTAAATTCTTCTACCACCTATGAGATAAAGTGTGACACCTACGAGCGTAAAGCGTCACCTCTGTCTCGGGAAATGCCTCCTACGAGTTGTCTTTTGATGCCTGTGAGCTTTTTTGTGTCACAATTTACACACTTTATAATGCCTGTGAATTTTATTTTAACACCTGTCAGCTTTTAAATAATGCCTAAGTCACTGGAACGTGACGCCTAAGTTGCTTTAGAATAATGCTTATACCCAGTGAAATGACGCATGTTAGCTGTTAAATGTCACATGTTACTTTCTATGTTTTATTATTGTTAAATCATTAAATTCAATTTTCTAACACTCTATCACTGTATTTTTTGTAGATGAAAAAGCACCTGAAAGTGCAGAAACCGTAACTAAGGGTCAGAAGGGAGAGAAAAGAGGTAACAACATTCAAAAAACACTCTAAATATTTGCATAATGCTAGCATTTTAGAAGGTTTAGAGAAGGAAGAATATTTGTATGAGCATTATATCAAAATCATAAATGCATACAAGAAAAATCTTCATTCCCTTAATTGATTTCATATTTTAAGTTTCTTAAGTGCATTATGCAAAATTTCCAAAGAAACTTCATTTTTTGGTTTTCCTTCATTTTGTGTGGTTGTGTTGAACTAATTTGTTGGATGAGCCAGAGAGGGAACAATCACCACTAGGTGAGAAACAAACAAAGAAAAATTTATCAAAAATGT
This sequence comes from Thuja plicata, assembly GCA_018584345.1. Taxonomy (NCBI): domain Eukaryota; kingdom Viridiplantae; phylum Streptophyta; class Pinopsida; order Cupressales; family Cupressaceae; genus Thuja; species Thuja plicata. The sequence continues at coordinate 240,012 of MU225972.1, read as the reverse complement.
GCCAAGCCATTGCTAGCTTTGAAACAAGGTATTTTTCTCATCAAGCTTGCTTTGCTTAGATTGTGGAAATTCATTTTAAATATAGCTAAATAGGGACACCCTATTATTGTCCATCTTGAACAAAACATTAGGCATATTCTCTCAACTTTTTGAATTTGATCAAAAATCCAAACATGTTGAGTTTAGGGTGGTAGAAAGAAAGGGAGGTTAATTGAACCACATACTTTAATGTTTAAGAACCTCTTTGTTACTAGGTTGAAAAAGAACAATTTGTGTTTGAAGTGTTTGGAATGAAGAAAAACAATAGGGATATTCTCTTCACTTTTAAGTGAATCAAATTCCCAAACTTGTTGAACTAAGTTCAATTTCTTGCTTTTCATATATGCTAGTTAATTTAGAGCTTTAGAGGGCCTGCCTCCCAAGTACATCCTTAAGAGGATGGTGAGAGGGAATGACACAAAGTGGGACACAATTGCTTAATTCGTGATACTATCTGACCCACTAAAAATAAATGCACTCTTCCTTAATGGGTTGTAGTGACTAAATTGTGTGCAAGTTATCTTCACTTCCTTGAGTAGTCCTTCGGGATTGTGCAAAATCATACTTTTTGTGCGTGTGGGAAGCCCGCAAGGGAGTAAAAGAACTTGACATATTTTAGAACAAAGGTGTTAATCAAATCTTTGATAAGTAGCAAGCTACCTTTTAGAGCCAACAATGTTTAAAAGACAAATCTGACTCTAGGTAGGTTGATTGGAACCTATTCTTGTTTAAGACTCGTTGAAACAACCGAGTGTTAGAATACTTCAGGGATAACAGAGAGGGGGGGGGGGGGAATCNTTTAAGACTCGTTGAAACAACCGAGTGTTAGAATACTTCAGGGATAACAGAGAGGGGGGGGGGGTGAATCAGTTATCAGCAACTTGTCCTTTATCTTAAACTTATTAATCCAGATTGATACAAAGTAAATGCACTTTCAGATAACACATTACACAACAGATCAATTTGGTTACGGGGAAACCAAATGGTAAAAATCCCGGTGGGAATTAGTACCCACAAAGAACTATACTATTTATAGTGATCCCTGTTAAAAGATCTTCCAACCCTGTTAGGAGTTGTTCATTACAATGTAGTAGTATAGTGATCTAGTTAAGGGTCAGACCCTGTTAGGATTCTTTTACAATAACCCTATTAGGGGTGGTGGACTCACTGTCCAAGGAATCACTGTCCAAGTGGTGAAGGCTACAACCTTTTGGTTATTTGATACACACTGTATCAACAAGGTGAACTTCTATTTGTGACACTACTTGTCTGATCAGTTACTTTTGTGCACCAATGCTTTAACCTCTTGTAAAGCACTATAACAATCTTCTCTGTGTTTTGAAAGCTTCTACTTCAATATCTACATTATCAACATATGATAAATATAGCTCTGCTGCTTTAACACTTTACTCTACTTTTCTTATCTCTGGCTTTCGCAACTCTTCTTATCATAAATGACCTTCTATAAGTATATACACCAAGTATGAGATCATGGGACCTATAGGACAACTCTTCTTAACATCCTTGTCAACTCTACTAAGTGCACAAGCATAATTACAACCGCACAAGTACTAACTAAATAGACGCGTCGCTTCACTAAGTCGGCTTCACCAATTTAATCATAACTTTGCAATCTTCTTGAAATATGTTTGGCGCCTTTAGATTAATATCAACAACTCATAACTCATCATGAATATACACATGCATATCCTGAAGATAGGTTCAACTCAATAAACACGTTACATACGTCGGCCTTAAACCGTTATTCCTCCAGAACTATAAGTGTTACAAACATAATTACATATCTTTACTGAAACATCATATCTAGGTCTGCGTGTATCAACATAGCATAATAAACATGTCAACAAAATGTATCTATACATGCAAGTCTTCATTTCATCATATGTATAAGTACATATAGAAGTATTGTTGTGTATTATATGTTGTCATCAATGACAAACATACAATCAATCAACTATTCAGAATCAAATCTCCAACAATCTCCCCCTTTGGCATTGATGGAAACATATGATAAAAACAACTTCTGTTCAGGGTGTCTTCTTTCTTTTACAATCTTCTCAATATCCTCATCAAAGATTCATCTACACTGCTACAGTTACATAGACTATGTTTTATATGTGTACTCCCCCAGAGTATAAGCTCCTTGTATGTGTTCCTTGTTTTTAGTACATACTCCCCCATTGACATCAATGGAAAAGGGTGTCATAAATCATTATGCACAGGTACTACTCCAAAAGTAGAGTAGTCAACCATTCATCAGTCACATAGGAGTGATGTACTTGATGCTTTTTCTAATCAGACTTAGGAGAGGGAATGACTCCCAACTTCTCCCTTAGATACTCAAAAGTATCCTTTGCTAAAGGCTTCATGAAAATTTATGCTAACTGATCTTTTGTGCTTACATAGTCCAATGTCACTTCCTTGTCTGCAACTTTTTATCTCAAAAAATGATACTTGATCTCTATGTGTTTTGTCTTTGCATGCATCACAGGGTTCTTAGACATGTTAATAGTACTGGTGTTATCACAATGAATAACAACAGGATAGTCAACCTGAATACCAAAGTCTTTAACCATCT
>MU225972.1:197282-233354 GCA_018584345.1 Thuja plicata | reverse complement strand
TCTCTTTTCTAAAGTATGCCATCTGATCTACCTTAAGCTATTAGGCTTTCTCTCCAAGGCACTTGGCTCTGATACCAATTGTTAGAATACTTCAGGGATAACTGAGAGGGGGGGGTGAATCAGTTATTAGAAAATTGATCTTTATATTAAACTTATTGATCCAGATTGATACAAAGTAAATGCACTTTCAAATAACACATTACACAACACATCAATTTGGTTACGGGGAAACCAAATGGTAAAAAACTCGGTGGGAATTAGTACCCACAAAGAACTATACTATTTATAGTGATCCCTGTTAACAGATCTTCCAACCCTGTCAGGAGTTGTTCATTACAATGTAGTAGTATAGTGACCTGGTTAAGGGTCAGACCCTGTTAGGAGTCTTTTACAATAACCCTGTTAGGGGTGGTGGACTCACTATCTAAGAACTTACTATCCAAGTGGTGAAGGCTACAACCTTTTGGTTATTTGATACACACTGTATCAACAAGGTGAACTTCTATTTGTGACACTGCTTGTCTGATCAGTTCCTTTTGTGTGTCGATGCTTTAACCTCTTGTAAAGAACTACAACAATCTTCTTTGTGTTCTAAAAGCTTCTAATTCAATATCTATATTATCAACATATGATAAATATAGCTCTGTTTCTTTAACACTTTGCTCTGCTTATATTATCTCTGGCTTTCACAACTCTTCTTATCATAAATGACCTTCTATAAGTATATACACCAAGTATGAGATCATGGGACCTGTAGGAAAACTCTTCGTAACATCCTTGTCGGCTCTACTAAGTGCGCAAGCATAATTACAACCGCGCAAGTACTAACTGAATAAACGCATCGCTTCACTAAGTCGGCTTCACCAATTTAATCATAACTTTGCAATCTTCTTGAAATATGTTTGGCACCTTTAGATTAATATCAAAAACTCATAACTCATCATGAATATACACACGCATATCCTAAAGATAAGCGCAACTCAATAATATTGTTACATATGTCATCCTTAAACCGTTATTCCTCCATAACTGTAACTGTTACAAACAGAATTAAATATCTTTACTGAAACATCATATCTAGGTCTGCGTGTATGAAATTAGAATAATAAACATTTCAAAAACATGTATCTATCCATGCAAGTCTTCATGTCATCATATGGATAAGTACATGCAAAAGTACTGTTGTGTTTTATATGTTGTCATCAATAACAAACATATAATCAATCAACTGTTCAGAATCAAATCTCCAACACTGAGAACATACACATTAGTGTGTTTTAGGGTTATGATGAAAAATTGATGTGTGTGTTGCATTCTTATTTATATTTTCAAACAAGAATACCATTTGACAGATCTTATCACAGACTTAACATTTTTAAAACCCTAAAAACTATGAAAAATCAACCTGATCTACAAAGTGTCACGTACAACAGTTTAAACAACACCTACAATACTTTTTATGATGCTTTCACATTTGAAATGATGCCTATCAGTGTTTAAATACCGCTTAACTCACTATAAATTGATGCCTATAAACTATTAAACAACACCTACAAATAGGCAAACGTCGTCTGCAATCTATAGAGTGTCATGTAGAGTAAGTGCAGTGGATGCCTATACAGTGTTAAGTCACGCCTAAAGCAGAGGAAAGTAACGCCCAGAAACAAATAAGTGAAAATAGGGGGAATTTACCAAGGGCTTGGAAAAATATTGATTACATTTTAGGATACCCTTTTCGGAGTTATTTCTGTCTAGTGCAACAAATAGATCATATACTGCAAAAACATTTATAATGATGAATCTATTTGAGAAACAAATCAATCCTATGGTGGAGAATAATTATCAAAATCAAGATCAAAATCTCCATAGCAATCAATATGATGAAATAACTAAAGATGAAATATTGGAGGCATCCCAAGATCCCATATTTGTGGAAACAATGCACTTATTTTTGAAGAGGGATAAAGAATCATATTTCTTAAAATTTTGCTCAATTACGAGCTAATCTTCCTTATAATGATGATATATCAACCTCAAAGAAGGATGAGGAAAAAAAAAGGATACATCATCTAAAAATCCATAATTAAGATAAATTTTTCCTTTTCTTTATGATGATAGGCCATATGTATCTTCATCTTCTTCACAAGATGAAACATTTAAGCACAACAAGACTATCTTGGATCAAGAGAAATTTCATGACCACCGTATTTGTGATCAAGATAATGCACAAAACTCTATCTAGAAAGGTTTCTCCTATATCCTTTACTCCTTTCATCCTTCATCCATCTCACAAAACTTCACAACTATCCAAAATTCATTCATCAAAGCGCGAGCCTAATGATGATACTTTCCATGTTGACTATGTCTACCCTCAAGGGCTGCCTCTAAAAGAAACCCAATCTAACTTACATCTTGCTACAAATCATTTCCATTTCAAAGATCTTAGACCCTAAGCTATCATGTGCTTCAATGCCTATTCAAAAGGATTCTCCATCATCCTTCCAAACATTCCCCACACATATCCCAACATCTTCCTTTTCCTTAGAAGTGGCTCCATGTCAAGAGAATAATCCAAAGAGAAAACAAATAAATATCAATAAAGATCAAGATCAAGATTTTATACAATCCCCTCCCATATTTGATGAAGGTCTCATATCCATATAATCCTATGATGATCCCCTTTCACCCTTTCATTTCTTCCAAGAATATATCCCTCCACTTCAAGAGCTACATACCTCTCCACTTCGCAAGCAAGATCAAGATATCCCTTCCATCATTTCCAATGAACATATTGAAAATCAAGAGAAAAGCACCCTCTCTACACCATCCAAAGATTCTTTTCAAGATCAAATTATCCCATCAACTCCTTGTCATGATCCTTCATATCCACCTCAAGCAACCATCATTCCTCCAAATTTATTGCATGGTAATAAATCCCTTCAAATCTTAGTTGATCCTATCAAAGTTGTTCCTATGAAAGTTATTCATGAGCCTATTGGTATAAATATAAATCTTAAAGATGAGAACCTCGACAATGCAGCTCATTCCAAAGATGTTGATATCCCTTTCACACCTTATCTCCCTCCATTAAAATGCACCCATATGCCTTCACCATCCTCCAAATCCATTTTGGATTCCTATGTCCAAAATCTAAAGTCTTCATCTCTTTCATCCATATTAGGTCCCTATATTCCTCCATCAATCTTTCCTACCATCCCTAGCTCTCTATTCACTTACCCTATCACACATCAAGATCAATGAACGCACACATACTTGAAGAATGTCCAAACACCAATCCATATGAACTCTCCATATTCTTCCTATTCGCCCACAATTCCTAAGTCTTTTGGAATCAATTTGGATGTGCAACATAAAAATTAGAAATCCAAGAATCCACATGTGTAAAAAAATCACCATGTCCCACTTAATCGACATGTGAATGAAAATAAAAAATAAATATCCAAAAGGCCACAAAGGTCCACCAAGAAAAAACTAAAATCAAAGAAAATGTGGGTTCCTAAATCCCTCATTGAAGAAATTAATTCTAAAGCATCATAAAAGAAATAAAAATCAAAGACTATGTGGATTCCCAAGTCACTTTTGAAAGACTTGCACACAAAATAAAAATCAAATTTGACATTCAAGCTTCCAAAGGCTTCCATTTTGTCTCCTTCTAAACATTTTCCACTTTCCAAGTCTACTTTGGATTCCTATATCCCAAAATCCACTATCTTAGCTACATCCTCACCCCCTTCATCCATTGTTCCTCCATCAATCCACCACCCTTAAAAGTGTGTTTCAATTTTGATCTTTGCAGCATTTCCATCCACAACATACCTTCTTCTTATCCTCACATTCATTATCCAACACATACTTTCCATCTTTCCATCCCTTTTATCCAATCAATGGCATAAAACCTTCACCACCATCTACCATTATCCTCCATATGTGTCCTTTATCATCACCTTATCAATATCTTTGAGCATCCTAGCCATATTCATGGTTTATTATAGCATATCTTTCAGAAGAGCATTGTCAAAAGATCCAAGTGTTGGGAAAATTTTGAAAAATACAAAAAAAAAAAAAGAGAGAGAAAAGTGCCTTAGTGAAATCCTGGTAAATGGGTGCCTTGGTAGAAAAAGTATTGATAAATCAATCCATCCTATGGTTAAAATCACTTCTTGTGGCACCTTCAACAAGTACAATGATGAAAACCTGGCAAATAGGCATCATGTGTAATTCCTCCTCTTGCACTCTACACTTGGGGGAAAGTTTCATACATGCCATCCTCCATCTTCCCTATCCAACCATTTATCTCACTCACATCCATATTACCTCTTCTACCTTTTGGTCTTGACAAGGTTGAACACATCCATGAGCATCAATTATCTTGACATCCGTTATCCTTTCCATTAGCTTATTCACTTGTCTTCATGCTACATGTTGCCCCACTTTTGGTCTGGATACCTTTTAGACAAAAGTGAGTGTTTAATGTATAGTGGTGGTCTTGAAAGCTTCTTGTTAGTCCTGAGTCTAAGTCTAGAAAAATTTCCTTTATGCTAGGGAGCCTTTACCAAATTTTTCCATATTTCCTTCTCTTTTGTGAACCAGAGGGTTTCTGTTTGTGAGTTCATATTTTCATTGGGTAGGTTAACTTCCCAATCTAGTAAAGTTCGTGGTTCAAAGATTTCTAACATCAAGTGCTACACACAATGGAAGTATGTAGCCATAATCCTTCATTTTTCAGCTTGGCAGAGAACTGGGCTTGAGCTTCTCCACTAGCAGAAAAGTATCAACAGAGTGCATCTTCTGCCGATGACTACTAAGTGATGTCCCAACAAGAAGTATAGTTTTAAAATGGATCCTTTAGGCTTAAGAAGGGCTGATGTGTCTAGATTACACCTCTACAAGCTAAAGGGAATTATTCAATAGAAAGAAATCGAGGAAATAAGCCAAAGGCGGAAAAGCATAAAATGGCTTCTCCCCTACTCCTATAGGTGGGTTTTTACCCACAGAGTATGTTTTCTGCCAAACCATTTAAATGAAGTGATTTCAAGGAAAAATTTGTCTCATAAAGAATCTAAGATATGAAGAAGGCAGATGAAATTGACACATGCCATTTTGGCATCCTGATAGACCAAATTTCTCCCTTGGTGCATTTTTGAACCGAGAACACTCCAAGAGCACTTCTTCACCCAAAGGAGAAGCGAAAAAGTGATTTTTTGCTACCTCAGAAAAGTTACCGTTGCGGTTGCTAAAAGTGAAAAGACATTTCTTAATGGCTCGTAAAAGCAAGGTAATTAATTCAAATAAATCCATTTTACTTCATAACGGGCTTTTTCATTAATGTTGGGGTCTTTTCATTCGTGTGGTGTGAGAAGTCAGCCATTAAACTGTAAGAATTCAAAAGTTATAAAATAATTTGAAAGTTGTGAATGAGAGCTACCATTTGTTCGCCAAATTATTTTGAAATTGAAGTCTCATATTTTAGCTATTCCTTATTCCCGCATCCCTCAGAGATACTTCTAATTTCCAAATACGAATCATCAGAAGCATGACTTCCAAATTCATGGGATTTGATGGAATGAAAGGCATTACTTCTGAATGGCATAAGATTTCAGATACATCTCTAAAGTTCTTTGACATGCAGAACTTCCAGCACAGATTAAAAGTGAACCAGATATATCCTATTATGGAGAAGTTGAAGGAGAGCAGATTAGTTGAGGCCTCTAGTTTTCCTGAGGTTATTCAAGCCCCAAAATTGATTTGGGAATGCATCACTCGATACAACCCACATACCAGGAAAATTCTCTTGCCCAACGATACGATGTTGTTATCTATTGACAGGGAATCGGTCGAGAACTCGCTTCGCATCCCAAAGCAAGCTGAGTATTTAGAAATGACATACAGTCGAGCAGTGACTGAATATATTGCCAAAATGTCAGTTTGGAAGAAGGAGATAATGAAAGCATGGTTTCAAGAACCCAAGAGCACCAAAGGGAAGCTATCGAAGACGTTATACATCACTAATCTAAAGTCGGAGATCATTGACATTCTGGTGTTACTCCACAGGATAAGAGGTGAGAGTGAGGCACTCAATTTTGTTGATCATCACTTCTTCCTGGTTCAAGTAATCTATTCCCAACATCACTTCATTGATTGGGTGCTTATGGTAAGTGAGAATCTCTCAGAGGCCCTAGATAGAGCAAAATGCCAGAATGAATTTTACATGTCTTCAATCATCTTATATATTCTGGCTACACTCCAAATTTGGCTAGGTCTTCCCAGATTAGAGGAATTTCCTAATGATGTCAAGAGTTATGATTTTTTCCCCTCTTTGCAATTGCATAATAGTTATGCTGAGTATCTTTGGGTTAATGATGTATTTACAATGAGATTGTGCAGGAAATTACAAGTCTATCCAGAAAGGAGATTCTCCCCCAAAGCCATGGCTTTCATCAGCCAATTTGGATGCTATTTCATTCAATTTAGAGGTTTCTCATATCTTCATCTTGCAAGTTTTGATGATTTCCCTTTGAATCTGCCCAGGTATCCTACTGATATGATCATTCTGATCGAAATAATGAGGCAAGCACTCCAAGTGAACTTACTCTATGCTGAGGCTAAGAATAAGGGATACGACTTCCCCATGACCATCGAAGCTTATAGTTGTGCATCCCAGTCAGAGGCGAAGAATATTCTCAAAACATTCTCAAAGAGGTCTTCTTTTGAAACCTACGATGTCTTGAGACTGTAATATGACCCAGTGAACTATGCCAGGGATGTATTGCAAACGAGTCGCGCAATTCATCATGTACATGATATTGAATACTACTGGGCTAATTGTAAGGATGATTTGGAAAGTAGAGAGATATTCTACACCCGGTTAACTATTGAACAAATCAAAAGGTTCAATGTTAACATTGTAGTAGAGGGGCTAGAAGATGATGGCAATCATATGTATGATGATACATATCTAGAGGAGATAAAGTTCACCCCTGTCAGTTTTGAACCCATGCTGGACCAAGCCAATAGTGATTTGTTGGCTCTAATGGGGGGTATCTACAAAAGAACATAACAATGGGTAAAATGGACTATAGGTCTAAGGAAGAGATCAAAAAGGAAGCCTCCTTCTTAGCGAACCCTGACAAAGGATATTGCAAGTACTATGACAACTTCATCGGTAATGATTCTAACCATTGCTAAAGGATCGACCCAGCTGGTAAGAGGAGGTGATGAACCTCCTGAGAAAACAATCACATTGGAGAAGACTTGTGGAGAAGGTTCACTCCCAAATATTGGAACAAAAAAGGAGCTCACCAAGGATGCAGAACCAAAGTGGCCAATAAAAGCAGTCATAGTAGATATACCGGCTGACACCCTAACCCAAGATTCTCCCAGGAGAGGGTCTCCCATCATAGTAGAAGCAGGTGAAGATACTCCTTCAACCACAGAATCAAAAGGAGAAGCTAGAAAGAATCAGACGATCACTTCAGTATCCAATTTTTTGTCCTCTTCTCCTACTTCAGTAAATCCATTTTCTTCAAGACCAAAGGCTACACCTCCAGTCATCAGGAAATTGTTCATTGAGGAGTTGGTTTCTGCCAACAAAGTTACTAGCATAGAGTCATGGATAGAACATACTCTGGAATGCAAGAGGAAGAGGGAAAAAGAAGGGGCTTCTAGCAAAGACACTCTATCATGAGCCTTTCATCCCAAGGCCACTACGAGTAAATAGAAGAAAGTGAAGACAATGTATACCCTGGGTCATGATCCTGAGACTGGGAACTTCACCATGGAAGTGGCCAAGCCAACTAAGGAAGGTAGATTCAAAGATATGACTACTTTAGACTTTCAATAGCAGTCATTTGACATGGGGTTGGCTCATCATGACACCAAGGTGGATTGGTGGAAATCTACCAATGTGGTGATAGAAGAAGAGCTTGAGGAGCTCAAGACTGCCAAAGTTCAACTTAAGGAAGTAGTGGTTGAGCTGACCAACTTCATCAAGAAGCTCCTCACTCTGATTGCAAGCATTCCCAACACCCAAACCACCTTTGACCCCAATGTTATGGAGAACCAAGCCATTTTGGCTAAGTTGCAAGAGGACCGGAATTATGGGTAGATTGGTAAATGGTGGATTGAGAGGCTCAAGTCTGAGGGAGTAGTAGTGGTTGAACAACTAGGTAACACCCTTCTAAGGTTGGAGGTAGAGAGAAATAACATTTCTATGAACCTATAGACTCTTACGTCAGAAAGGGTGAAGTGCCAGGAATGTATAGTTATGTTGCATGTGGCAGTAAATATGAAGACTAAAGAAGCTCTAAAAGCTAAGATTCTACAGAAAGGAGATGAGCCTTTGATCGAATGGCTTCAGAGTCTAGATTTTAAGATCGAGATGATCATCCAGGCCGAAGCAGGATTGCAACAGACAGATGTCAAGATCAAAGAAGAGAAGAGAAAAGATGTCAAACTCCTATTAGGGATTCATACATAATCATAGACCAGTGGTAAGGACAAAGAAATAATCAGAGTAGCCAATATGTAGAATTAATTTTTTGGTTATTTACATAAACTGATAGAAGATTCTGCCTCTCATCTAGACAAAATACCAGAACTCCAGCAATTGAGTGGATGCGTTTTCAAAGTGATGGAGGACCTGAAAGATCGGACTGATGCCATTAATATTCTCACCAAAGAACATTCCAGGTGGCTCATTCAATACACTAACATCCACATCAATAGGCATGAAGAACTCATTTGATTCATTACAATTGTTACGGCCTATAGGGTTAAATTAGACAAGGGGAAGGAAACTGAAGCTTAAATAGATTCCCCCTTGTGCTATTTTTGATGCTATGTAACGGATGATCTTTCAGTTATCATTTCTAGTTGGGGAAGTTGAACCATTTTGGTTCTCCCCCTTTCTTGTAATGGCCAAATCTGGGACTCTATATGTACTATTTCCAAAATCAATACGAAGGTCGGCTAAATTTTGGTGTAAAAGATAGTATTTTGCCGAGTCAAATTTGTATGTCTGAATGCCATTGTTTTATCTGTTCCATTTTCATTTCATTTATCTTTCTGTTGAATTTGGGTGTTTCTTTGAAGTTGGGTTTACAATCTGTGTTTGAACCAGAGCTCTATATTACGATTTGATACAATTAGCTAAAGCGGAAACTCATTGTTATCTTGAGTTTGGGAAATTTTCTTGTGATATAGATCGATTCATTGTTGTTTCATCATTAGTATTTAGTCTTGCATCTACATTTTCAGTAGAATTTTATGCATTATCAATTTTTGGAGTTAATCTGATTGATGAAATCTCAGAGTTGGCTAGATTTAGAATTAAATCTGCCTTGCCTGAGCTATTTCCTGCCTAGGATTAGCTTGGTTTTCCTCTTCTGTTCTTAGGTTAAGAACATACCCTTGTTAGACTAGGAAAGAGAAAATTTCATTGAGAATCATTCATATAAGGGAGTTGTACCTTTAAATTCAGAGGGAAATTGGTTTTTTCAATAACAATTTTCCAATTGTTATATTCGATTGTTCTTAAGCATTTTGGGTATTTTAGAGTTAAATTGAAAAGAACAATCTGTTTACTAATAGATTTTTGGTGACTCTACTGGGGCGATGAACGGTCATTACACCAGAAGAATATCATGAGGAAAGATGGTGCTTCCCCATGAAAATATAATTCCTGCACTCCAACCAAATCTTGGTTTTCAAGACGATCAAGAGGACCTTATTTCCTTGCTGAACACTTTTATCTGAAGGAACAAAAGAAGCACTGAACATTACAAAAATGCCATTCAAGTGGTAGAGAAAGAAGAAGCTAGAGAAAAATCACTTGAAAGAGAATTTTGAAGGAGAAATTAAAGAGGAGCACAGCGCCAAGTCAAGCGTGAAGCTAGGCCACATAATTAGTCAAAAATATGGAGCCTAAAATATTTCTCTGGAGCATAAAGAAAGAAGGAAGTATAGATGCAATATTTGAGACACTTGTAGATATTAACTTTGCTCTGCTTGAAGTACCTCGGCAAATAAATAGAACTGCAAAAAGCCAGAGCAGACCTTCTTCACCCCTAAGCAGTCTACTCTTTTATCCACCACTTGCCAAGTGTTAACGTTACACAGAGTAGTTTCTCCCCCTATTATCAATCTAACCCCTTATTTACCTCAAGTAACAATGGAAACCCCTTGGGCCACTGTAGTCAGACCCCTATAATTAGCAGCATATAATCCTCTTCCCTCAGGGTCTAAAAAGAATTTTCCCAATATTTTTCGAGATGGGAAAGTATCTACAGATGAACATATTGTTGCATTCTTTACTTCTGTCAATATTCTAGCAGTACAAGAAGAAGATGTGGCCGTTATATTATTTGTTGAGACCCTTGTTGATGGTTCTACTGATTGGTTTCACCACCTACCAAATTCTTCTATTATAGACTGGGCTCCATGAGAGCTTCTTTTGAAAGAAGGTTCAAAACTGTGGAAGATGAGCATGCTCTATTGATGCAATTAACCTCTATCAAGAAAGAGCCTTCTATTAGTATGAGAGATTTCATAGCTAAATTCAATAAGTTTGTAAATTGTATTCCAGTGGCTGACAGGCCTACGGTGGGAAATTTGAAAACATTCTTTATAAGTGTTATGCCACTAGACATCAATTATGATCTAAGAAGAGTTAATCCTGCAGGTTTGGATGCTACATAGAGAACTTCCATGGAACTTGAAGATCACATGATCTCTTCTAGTAAATGGAAGAGGAAAATCCATTCAAGAGCCAGTACTAGTGGTACTATATCATCTGATGAGATGATCCAAAAATTGTCAAATGAATTCATCACCTTCAAAAGGAAACTTCCTAGATTCAATAACCCTTATCAACATAAGTATCAAGAGCAACCTGGAAGGGGCAATGATGGGAGGAATACTGATACTAAAGCACTATAGTAAACTGGTCCACCACAAAGACTAGCTATTGAAGCCCCCCCTAAAAGAGGGAATATGTGCGTCTTTCATCTAACTACAGATCACGATGGAGAAAGATTCCCTATTGTAACCCATGCTTGGAAAATGCATCAAACTGATGAATGGAATGCTGGAGTCTTTGGAGCTGAACCAGATTCATACTCACATGGCGACTCTGAAAATTTATATCTAGAGTATGAGTCTGATTCTGAACAAGGAGCAACATGTTATGCGACCATAGATGGGACTTCCTATACAGTCTTGACCAGGAGCCAGAAAGATAAAGGTCCTACCTCTTCCCCCCCACCTAAAAATAATGAGGCATCTACCTCTAACTCTAAGGAAGCCAATCAAGGTGTGAGAATTCTATAACCAGGCAAGGAGAAGAGCTCTTTTGACATTATTCAATTCTGTAGAGACTCTCAAATTCAAATATCTCCCATAGATTATCTCAAATCCAATCCTATAGAATTGCAGAAATTAGTAGATTATTGTAATGAAGGAAATCATAACCTAAACCAGAATGTCATGACTACTATAGAAAATGAGTCAATTTTTATGGAGCTCATTGAGCAAGGTGAATCATTTGTGTTAGCTAATTTCCCAGGTCAGAAGCCTGATCCATTCTATGTGTCTTTATACATTAATGGATGCAAGTTGAGCATTTGTATAATAGACTTTGGAGCCTCAGATAATGTGATGCCATCAACAGTAGCTAGAGCTTTAGGCCTTACCCTTACTAAAGCTCATTGTAGGTGTTATTCTATGGACTCCAAGAAAGTACCTCTGGTTGGACAAATTAAGGATGCCCAAGTAGCTCTGGCAACGCACCCTGAGAAGAAGCTGATGTTAACAATTCTGGTCGCTGATATACCTACTAGCTACGGTTTGTTGCTAAGAAGGATTTTCTATAGAGATATAGGAGGGGAAATAAATTTAGATTGGTCTCAACCTTTAATCCTGGTGGGTAACAAAAATATTAAACTGGTCCCAGAAGAGAAAGCTAAGTTTATAGTGCTGAAATTTGATGATCCTAAAGCCCAAATTTTGTATCAAGAATTGGAATTTGGAAACTATATGCTATTTACTGATGATCATGATGAGGATGTGAAACTAGGAGAACTAGGAAAGGAATTTTCCACCAAGGAAGAGTCATCTCAAATCTGGACACTTGAATTTGATGGTAGTTGTGCTTCATCAAGATCTGGTGCAGGTGTGGTCTTGATATCACCAGATGGAATATGTGAGCCTATGGCTTATAAATTAGAGTTTAGAAATACCAACAATACTACTAAATACAAAGCCCTTCTGTTAAGAATCATTGCTGAAAAAGAAAAAGGTGTGAAGATGTTGAGAGCTCGTGGTGATGTAGAGCTCATCATGTGCCAGGTTAAGAATCAATACTCTGTTAAAAATCACAGATTAAAGAACTACAGAAATAGAGTATGGGATAAGATAGAAACACTGGATGCATTCTTTATTGAATCAGTGTTGAGAGAGTTGAATTCCAAAGAGGACTCCATGGTTGTGTCAGCTTCATTACTCCTTCCCCATCTGGAATTCAAAGACAAGAAGTACCAAGTGGAAGTCATATATCGACCGTCTGTACCCGATAATGTGGAAGATTGGCAAGTGTTTGAGGATGAAAAGAATCTCATTCTCTTCATAGAGAGTGGTGGCGACTTCCACAAAGAAGTTAGTGGCAATTGTAAAGGAGATCATCTGGAAAAGAAAAAGAAAGATAAGTCAGATATTATCCAGCTGCAAGGTAATATCATTTCGTCCCATCTAGTTACTCTTGAAAAAAATTTCAACAGGCATGACACTTTTGTGAAGGAGAAAAGAATCGAAAGAGGTCCTACTACTGGAAAATATGAAGGAATGAATATTGGAACTGAGAAAGATCCCAAGGTGATCAACATTGGGAAGTATGTACTGAAGAAGAATGGAACAAGGCCAAGAAACTCTTCCAAGAATACTCGGACATTTTTACCTAGAGCTATGAAAACCTAAAAAATTTTATGGGTGGGAAATTCAAACATCAAATCCCCTTAAAACCTGAAGCTACCCCATTCAGGCAAAAGAAAAGGAACTATAATCCCAAAGTTGTAGATGCAATATTCAAGTAGATAAAATACTTAAAGCAAGGATCATCTATCCTATACACCACTCTACCTAGGTGGAAAACATAGTGCCTGTGAGGAAGAAGAATGGAGGGATAAGAATCTGTGTAAACTTAAAAAATCTTAACCAATCTTCTTTGAAAGACAATTATGCTCTTCCCAATATGGACCATTTACTGTAGATCATAGTTGGAGCTGAAATGATGTCTATGTTGGACGGCTTTTCAGGATATAATTAGATAGAAGTTGAGAAAGTGGACCACCATAAAATGGTGTTCACCACCCCGTGGGGCACCTTCGCTTACTATAGAATGTCGTTTGGGCTAATCAATGCTGGAACTACTTTTTAGAGAGGTATGGACCTTTCCTTCAGTGACATGAAAAATAAAATCATTGGTATGTATTTAGATGATCTTACTATATTCTCTAGGAAAAGAATAGATCATATAAATGACTTAAGGAAAGTATTGCAAAGGTGTCGAGAGGATGGGATTTTGTTAAATCCCAAGAAGTCAGTCTTCTGTGTAACTAAGGGGAAATTGATAGGTCACATTGTCTCCCTAGAAGGCATAAGAATTGATCCAGAAAGGGTCAAAGCTATTCAGCAATTGAGTTTACCTATGAATAAAACTAGAGTAAAATCTTTTTTTGGTTAGGTTAACTTTCTCAAGAGGTTCGTTCCAGATTTTTTGGAAATTACTAAATGTATAGTTGATATGATGAAAGGAAATGTGAATTTCAAGTGGAATGAACCTGGTAAGCAAGCCTTCAAAAACATAAAGAATGCCATAGTCAATGCTCCGATGTTATGTCACCCTAATTACAAGAAAGACTTTGTAATCTATTATTATTCTTCTAAACATAATCTATCAGCCATTCTCATGCAAGAAAATAAGGAGGGAGTCCAGGCTCCTATTTCTTTTATGAGAATGCCTCTGAAAATCACAAGCTCAAATATTCCCAAACTGAAAAACATGCTTTCGTAGTCGTTAAGGCTTTAAAGAATTTTAGATTCTACATCTTACACTCACATTCTCGTGTATGTACCTGATTTCGCAGTGAAGAGAATATTGACTCAACAGGATGTAGGATACAACAACAGAGGAGAATAGGTAGCTAAAACACAAGAATATGATGTAGAGATCAAGCCCACAAAGCTGGTAAGAGGAAATGCACTTTGCAGGGCAATGGCAGAAAACCAAGAAGGCAAAGATCCAAAAGCTACACAATTGGTTTTGGTAGTAAGTATGCAAGACCCCTGGTTTGAAAACATCGTATATTTCCTTACATATGGTGAATGACCTGAAGGGCTGAATTCAAAGCAAAGAGGAGACCTAAAACTACAGGCTTCCAAATATGTTATCTGGGAAGATAGGTTATATAAGAGATCAATAGATGGGACCTTTCTCCGATGTATCGACAGACAACAACAAGAGAAGTTGTTAAAAGTATTTCATGATGAAGCCTGCAGAGGAAATTTCTCCTCATCAGCTACCGCATTCAAGATTCTAAGGCAGTGTTATTACTGTCCAGGAATGTTTAGAGATGCTTACCACTGGGTAGCAAAGTGTGAGAAATGCAAAATGTTTACCAAAAAGCCGCAACTAGCAGCGTTACCTCTGAGACCGGGGATAATTGAAGGTCCTTTTCAATAGTGGGGTCTTGATTTTATTGGTCCTATAAACCCCATGTCCAGTAAAGGTCATACCTACATAATCACTGTAACTGACTACTTCACAAAATGGGTGGAGGCAAAAGCAACCAAAAGGACTACTTTAGAAGTAGTATGTGAATTCATCAAAAAAAGCATCCTGGTAAGGTTTGGTGTGCCTATTAAGTTAGTTATGGATAATGTGCTATACTTTTCTTCTCAAGAAATTACTAAATTTTGTTTTGAGTACGGCATCATGGTCATTCATTCTTCTGACTATTTCCCTCAAGGGAATGGTCAAGCCAAATCCAACAATAAAAACTTGGTGAATATCATGAAGAAGCTTGCAGCAGACAACCAGAGAACCTGGCATAAGAAAATCTATGAAGCCCTCGTGGAAGATAGAGTGACTCCCAAAAGAGCCATAGGTGTATCCCCTTTCAAAAAATTTTATGGAGTAGAGGCTAGACTTCCATTACCTCTAGAGCTAGCAACCTACAAACTAAGAACAGCAGTAGAAGATGGCATATATGAAAATGGTTTAGAAAAGAGGATTCTATACCTAAACAAACTGGAAGAAGAAAGAGAGAAAATGGTTGACCGCATTACACAGCATCAGATATGGGTAAATATTTTGTTCAAAAAAAAGAGTAGACCCCATAAATTTATGATAGGAGACATGGTGTTGTTGTGGGAAAAGTGTAGGGAACCCAAGGGCATGCACGGAAAATTTGAAACACTATGGAAAGGACCTTTCAAGATCCATCAAGCATTCAAGAAGAATTCTTTCAAATTGACATATCTCGATGGAAAAGTGCTACCCCTAAAGTATAATGGTCAAGATTTGAAGCTCTATCAGATTTAAATTGAAAACAGGTAACCCCTGTATTGTACAATAGTTACGGTTAGTTCCTAATTTTGTTTTCCTAGTTAGGTTCCCTTTCTATTTTCCCTTTTTGTGTCTTGCTTTAGTTTTGTTGTGAGCCACCTTTTGTTGAACTTTGCAAAACCAGAGATTTGAGATTCCTTGCTTGAACATGTGAATGTCCAAGTCCCTAGATAGAGCCAGCTGTTGCCCCACTTTTGGTCCGGATACCTTTCAGAAAAATGTGAGTGTTTAATGTATAGTGGTGGTCTTGAAAGCTTCTTGTTAGTCCTGATTCTAAGTCTAGAAAACCTTCCTTTAGGCTAGGAAGCCTTTACCAGATTTTTCTAGATTGCCTTCTCTCTTGTGAACCAGAGGGTTTCTGTTTGTGAGTTCATGTTTTCATTGGCTAGGTTAAGTTCCCAATCCGGTAAAGGCCGTGGTTCAAATATTTCTAACATCAAGTGCTACACACAATGGAAGTATGTAGCCATAATCCTTCATTTTGCAGCTTGGTGGAGAATCGGGCTTGAGCTTCTCCACTAGCAGAAAAGTATCAACAAAGTGCATCTTCCGCTGATGACTACTAAGTGATGTCCCAGCAAGAAGTACAATTCTAAAATGGATCCTTTAGGCTTAAGAAGGGCTGATGTGTCTGGATTACACCTCTACAAGCCAAAGGGAATGATTCAATAGAAATAAATCAAGGAAATAAGAAAAAGGCAGAAAAGCGGAAAATGGCTTCTCCCCTACTCCTATAGGCGGGTTTTGAGCCACGGAGTATGTTTTCTGCCAAACCATTTAAATGAAGCGGTTTCAAGGAAGAACCTGTCTTGTAAAGAATCTAAGATATGAAGAAGGAAGATGAAATCAACACATGCCATTTTGGCATCCTGATAGACCAAATTTCTCCCTTGGTAGATTTCTGAACCGAGAACACTCCAAGAGCACTTCTCAGCCCTAAGGAGAAGCACAAAAGTGATTTTTCACTACCTCAGAAAAGTTACCGTTGCAGTTACTAAAAGTTAAAATACATTTCTTAACGACCCATAAAATCAAGGTAATTAATTCAAATAAAGCCATTTTACTTCATAACGGGATTTTTCATTAATGTTGGGGTCTTTTAATTTGTGTGGCGTGGCAATTCGGCCATTAAATGGTAAGAATTCAAAATTTATAAAATTAGTTGAAATTTGTGAATGAGAGCTACCGTTTGTTCGCCACATTATTTTGAATTTGAAGTCTCATATTTTAGCTATTCCTTGTACCTGCATCCCTAAGAGATAATTCTAATTTCCAAATATGAATCATCAGAAGCCTGGCTTCCAGATTCATGGGATTTGATGGAATGAACAGTAATACTTCTGAATGGCATAAGCTTTCAGATACATCTCTAAATTTCTTTGACATGCAGAACTTCCAAAATAGATTAAAAGTGGACCAGATACATCCTATTATGGAGAAGTTGAAGGAGAGAGGATTAGTTGAGGCCGTTGGTTTTCCTGTGGCTGTTCAAGCCCCAGAATTGATCTGAGAATGCATCACTCAATACAACCTAGATACCAGGAAAATTCTCTTGCCTAATGATATGGTGTTGTTATCTATTGACAGGGAATCAGTCCAGAACTCGCTTTTCATTGCAGAGCAAGCTGAGTATTCAGAAATGACATACAGTCAAGCGGTGACTGAATATATTGCTAAAAAGTCATTTTGGAAGAAGGAGATAATGAAAGCATGGTTTCAAGAATGCAAGAGTGCCAAAGGGAAGCTGTCAAAGAGATTATATGACACTAATCTGAAGCCGGAGATCATTGACATTCTAGTGTTACTCCATAGGATCAGAGGTGAGAGTGAGGCACTCAATTTTGTTGATCATCACTTCTTCCTGGTTCAAGTAATTTGTTCCCAACATCACTTTATTGATTGGGTGCTTATGGTAAGTGATAATCTCTCAGAGGCCCTAGATAGAGCTAAACACTAGAATGAATTTTACCTATCTTCAGTCCTCTTATATATTATGGCTACACTCCAAATTTGGCCAGGTCTTCCCAGATTAGAGGAATTTCCTGATGATGTCAAGAGTTATGAATTTTTCCCCTCTTTGCAATTACATAGTAGTTATGCTGAGTATCTTCAGGTTAATGATGCATTTACAATAAGATTGTGCAGGGAATTACAAGGTTGTCCAGAAAGGACATTCTCCCCTGAAGCCATGGCTTTCATAAGCCAATTTGGATGCTATTTCATTCAATTTAGAGGTTTCTCATATCTTCGTCTTGCAGTTTTTGATGATTTCCCTCTGAAGCTGCCCAGGTATCCTACAGATATGATCGTGCTGATCGAAGTAATGAGGCAAGCACTCCAAGTAAACTTACTCTATGCTAAGGCTAAGAAGAAGGGATACGACTTCCCCAAGACCATCAGAGCTTATAGTTGTGCGTCTCAGTCAGAGGCGAAGAATGTTCTCAATACATTCTCAAAGAGGTCTTCTTTGGAAACCTTCGATGTCTTGAGACCATAATATGACCCAGTGAACTATGCCAGGGGTGTATTGCAAATGAGTCATGCAATTCATCATTTACATGACATTGAAGACTACTAGGATAATTGTAAGGATGATTTGGAAAGAAGAGAGAGATTCTACGCCCGGTTAACTATTGAACAAATCAAAAGGTTCAATGTTAAAATTATAGTAGAGGGGCTAGAAGATGTTGCCAATCATATGTATGATGATACCTATCTAGAGGAGATAAAGCTCACCCCTGTCAGTTCTGAACCCATGCTGGACCAAGCCATTAGTGATTTTCTGACTCTAATGGGGGGTATCTACAAAAGAACAGAACAATGGGTTGAATGGAATACAAGCCAAAGGAAGAGATCAGAAAGGAAGCCTCCTACTTAGTGAACCCTGGCAAAGGATACTACTGGTACTACAACCACTTCATTGGTAATGATTCTAACCATTGCTAATGGATCAACCTAATCGGTGGGAGGAGGCGATGAACCTCCTGAGAAAACAATCACATTGGAGAAGACTTGTGGAGAAGGTTCACTCCCAAATATTAGAACAACAAAGGAGATCACCAAGGATGCAGAACTAGAGCGGCTAGTAAAATCAGTCATAGTAGATGTACCGATTGACACCCTGACCCAGGATTCTGCCAGGACAGGGTCTCCCGTCATAGTGGAAGTAGGTGAAGATACTCCTTCAAACATAGAATCAGAAGGAGAAGCCAGAAAGAATCAGAGGGTCGCTTCAATAGCCAATTTATTTTCCTCTTCTCCTACTTCAGTAAATCCATTTTCTTCGAGACCAAAGGCTACACCTCTATTCATTAGGAAATTGTTCATTGAGGAGTTGGTTTTTGCAAACAAAGTTACTAGCGTAGAGTCATGGATAGAACATACTCTAGAATGCAAGAGGAAGAGGGTGGAAGAAGGGGCTTCCAGCAAAGACACTCTATCATGAGTCCTTCAGCCCAAGGCTACTATGGGTAGACTAAAGAAAGCGAAGACAATGTCTACCCTGGGTCGTGATCTTGAGACTGGGCACTTCACCATGGAAGTGGCCAAGCCAACTAAGGAAGGTAGATTCAAAGACATGACTGCTTCAGACTTTTAGTTGCAGTCATTTTTCATGGGGTTGGCTCATCATGACACCAAGGTGGATTGGTGGAAATCTACCAATGTGGTGATAGAAGAAGAGCTCGAGGAGCTCAAGACTACCAAAGTTCAACTTAAGGCAGAAGTGGCTGAGCTGACCAACTTCATCAGCAAGCTCCTCACTCCGATTGCAAGCATTCCCAGCATCCAAACCACCTTTGACCCCAGTGTTATGCAGAACCAAGCCATTTTGGCTAAGTTGCAAGAGGACCAACATTATGGGCAGATTGGTAAATGGTAGATTGAGAGGCTCGAGTCTAAGGAACTAGCATTGGTTGAACAACTAGGTATTACCCTTCTAAGGTTGGAGGTAGAGAGCAATAACATTGCTACGAACCTACAGACTCTCACGTCAGAAAGGGTGATGTTCCAAGAATGTATAGTTATATTGCATGTGGCAGTAAACATGAAGACTAAAGAAGCTCTAAAAGATAAGATTCTATAGAAAGGAGATGAGCCTTTGATCGAATGGCTTCAAATTCTAGAGTTTAAGATCGAGATGACCATCCAGGCCGAAGCAGGATTGAAACAGACAGATGTCAAGATCAAAGAAGAGCATAGCAAAGATTTCAAACACCTCTTAGGGCTTCATACAGAATCACAGACCAGTGGTAAGGGCAAAGAAATAATTGGAGTAGCCAATATGCAGAATTCAATTTCCAGTTATTTGCATAAACTGACAAAAGATTCTACCTCTCATCTAGACAAAATACCAAAACTCCAACAATTGAGTGGATGCATTTTCAGAGTGGTGGAGGAACTGAAAGATCAGACTGATGCCATTAAGATTCTCACCAAGGAACATTCTAGGTGGCTCATTCGATACACTAATGTCCACGTCAACAAGCATGAAGAACTCATTCGATTCATTACAGCTGTTATGGCCTATAGGGATAAATTAGACAAGGGGAAGGAAACTGAAGCTTAAATAAATTCCCCCTTGTGCTATTTTTTATACTATGTAATAGATTATCTTTCTATTATCATTTCTAGTTGGGGAAGTTGAACCATTTCGGTTCTCTCCCTTTCTTGTAATGGCCAAATCTGGGACTCTATATGTACTATTTCCAAAATCAATATGAAGGTCAGGTAAATTTTGGTGTGAAAGATAGCATTTTGCTGAGTCAAATTTGTATGTTTGGATGCCATTATTTTATCTGTTCCATTTGCATTGCATTTATCTTTCTGTTGAATTCGGGTGTTTCTTTGATGTTGGGTTTACAATCTATGTTTGAACTAGAGCTTTGTATTATGATTTGATACAATTAGATAAAGGGGAAACTCGTTGTTATCTTGAGTTTGGGAAACATTCTTGTGATATAGATCGATTCATTATTGTTTCATCATTATTCTTTAGTCTTTCATCTACATTTTTAGTAGAAGTTTACGCATTATCAATTTTGGGAGTTAATCTGATTGATGAAATCTTAGAGTTGGCTAGATTTAGAATTAATTATGCCTTTCCTGAGCTATTTCCTGCCTAGGATTAGCTTGGTTTGCCTCTTTGTTCTCAGGTTAAGAACATACCCTTGTTAGACTAGGAAAGAGAAAAATTTATTGAAAATCATTCATATAAGGGAGCTGTACCTTTAAATTCAGAGGGAAATTGGTTTTTTCAATAAAAATTTTCCAACTATTATATTTGATTGTTCTTAAGCATTTTTGGTATTTTAGAGTTAAATTGAAAAGAGCAATCTGTTTACTAACACTACCCTATCATGATCTTGCTTCTCCCCAATCCACCTTCATTATTCCTAAGCAGTCTTTCCATAATCTCAAAACCATCCCCTCATATCCTCCCTCACCCCTTTATCCTGATCATGCTATCTTATCCACATTATATCCAAATTGACTCATTAGTGTTGATTGAAAATGAAGAACATAAAATGCAAAATTTTGTATCAAAAACTTCTTGACATGTCCACTCTTTTGGATCACTCACTTTCATAACAGCATATTATTATCTCATATGCTATCTAGAACTACATCATTGGCTTCCATTGCTTATCCAAAAATGTGTTTCGCATTTCTATATCCATTTTCATTAGCTTTGGTAATCTTGAGGAGATGGTCCTATGGTTCATATTCACATTCTTCATCCATCAATGACCTTTCCATTTCTAATCCATCAGCTTGTTTATCCATCTGTCATGTCCTATACCTTGCTAGACATTGGGGGGAAACCAATGTGATCTTGTTTGAGAGCTGGTAATTTTCTAAAAATCTCTAATTAAAAATCTAAAAATAAAAAATCTCTAAAAACTATATAAAAATAAAAAATCTCTAAAAAAATTCTAAAAAAATCTAAAAAATCTAAAAAATCCAAAAAATTTACAAAAATCCAAAAATCTTTTCATAAAGTCTCTGAGCTGCATTGTCACATGCTAGGTTTCAATTGCCCAAGATTATACACACGGTCTCATTTCTCACTTGGGGGAAAAAGCTTTGGTTTTTGGTATAAACGGATTCAATAAGTGCTACTTTTGGTCACATATCAGAGGATATTTTCAGAGCTTCAGAGGAGAGATATTGTTGAACCTTTGATGGATATCATTGTTCAAATCAAATTATTTGATCCTATAATTTGATCCTTGAGCTTCATGACCTTATTATCAGGATTAAAAATTGACAAACCTAAATGATCAAAATGTGTGGAATTCTATTGAAAATCTTGATACAATACAAAACACTTTAAGCTTTTGATGATATTCATTGAATTTTCAAGTCATGTCTTTTTAGCTAATCGATGATGTTTTGACTCAATTGGCGATGATGAAGACATGATATTTTCTTGACTTGGTGTGACTGTTTTGATGAAGATCCACCAAATTTTGTGAATCCATCTAAAGACATGGTCAACAAAGAACCATCAAGGACTTTCATATAGGATGAGGGGTTAACCTTTGTTTGTTTATGCAAATGGATACCTTGGCTATTTAGATCTTCCATATCTTAATACCAAAATCCACTTACAATATTGAATCTGATGAAACCGGTATTCATACTCCCATAGTTGGTTATTCAACTAGTGAGGGTTGTACTAGTTTCCTGATTGTTACCAAAGTGATGAAAGCAGTATTCATATCATCATGATGTGGTCAGTGATGGTTTTACTTTCTCCTAGTTCCACAATGCTCAATGATGATAATATATCTCTTTTGCATTTCTTTCACAAAAATCTAGTGATAGTTAGTTGAATTGCATGGCATTCATATAGATTAATCTTGCATTATAGTTGTTATTGGATTTTCCTTAATCAAGGGGGTGGAGATAATCATGATTACATCATCAAAGTCCTACTCAATGTCCTCAAATGTGTGATCCATCGAAATGATCAATGCTACATCAAGGATATCATCAGTATACATCTGCTCACCTAGGGGCAACCTCGCCCTCTGATCAACTAGGGGAAACCTAATTATCTTCATTACCTGTACCTACATCTACATTTTAATCATATAAAATGACCCTATCTATCATCCTCCCACCATTAATCATCCCATCAAATCTAATCAAATTGAATATCAATCAGTCAAATCCTCCAATTGATCATTTCAAGTCAATAATTTATCTAATCATCTATTTGCTCATCTTGAGCGCATCAAATTTCCTAACTCTAGATCTTGAGGGAGGAAAATCAATCCATTTGTTCATCTATCTAGATCTTGAGAGAAAATTATCAGTTTATCCAATCAATCCATCAACCTACATATCCTATCCGATTGATATCAATAAAACATCAACCAAGTGATTATGACTGACATCAAGTGATATCCAATCATCATCAACGTATCTAAAACATCAACAACATTTTCTCAAATCATAGATATTATCATCTTTTCTACACACTAGGGCATGCTTTGTGGCCAGGATCATCATCAATGTTTTTCAGAAATGAAAACATATTAGATCTATTTTCTATCAATTTCATCATCTGTTCTATCTGGAGATCAATCTGTTTCATTCCTGAGGGGGCATTATCATAGTATTAAATCAAATCTGCATCAAACATTATCAAATTTAGGGCATTGGAATTTGAAATATTATCAGTGGGGCATTCTACATCTTATCAAATCAGAGTTTCAAATAAGGTTTTATTAATCACATCAAGGATTTCAAATCATTTTTTCAAATCAATCAATCAGATTAGGGATTTCAAATCAGAGTTTCAAATCAATCAATCAAATCAGGTTATCAAATCTATCATTCAATCAGGTTTTTGTATCAATCAATCAATCAACATCCAATTTGTATCAGGACATCAAGTTTTCTTTGAATCAATACACTTCGCACATCAATTCGAAGAGGGGCATTTGCAGATACCTAAAATTGACCAAGTGTTCTTTAAACAACCAAATCTACAAATTTCATCAAATTACTCCTAATCTCATCAAATTACATCAAAATGGATCAAAATCAAATCAAATGGACATTTATCAATCAAATTGAACGAAATCAATTTAAATCAAAGGATTAATTAACCATGACATCAAATAATCAAATATAAGCCTAAAAGGGGTAATCCAAATTATATAATTGATTTTAATCAATTAATTATATAGTTTAAATCAAAAATCAAATTGAACCTATTGATCCCTACATGGATAATTTAATTAATTGATTGAATTAAATAATCCTAATATCCTTCAACATAATTTGAGTAACCAATGGGAATTGAGAACACAAAGCACATGGATCACTCCTAAATTTGCAACCTCAATCACTTATTTTGAAATTTTAATCTCAATCACTCAAATAATCAAATATAAGCCTAAAAGTGATAATCAAAATTATATAATTGATTTTAATCAATTAATAGTATAGTTTAATCAAAAATCAAATTGATCCTATTCATCCCTACATGGCTAATTTAATTAATTGATTGAATTAAATAATCCTAATATCCTTCAACATAAATTTGAGAAACCAATGGGAATTGAGAACACAAAGCACATGGATCACTCCTAAATTTGCAATCTCAATCACTCAAATTTGTCTCTTTGTCCCAACCTTTGAGACAAGCATTTAAA
This sequence comes from Thuja plicata, assembly GCA_018584345.1. Taxonomy (NCBI): domain Eukaryota; kingdom Viridiplantae; phylum Streptophyta; class Pinopsida; order Cupressales; family Cupressaceae; genus Thuja; species Thuja plicata. Next base: position 209,048 of record MU225972.1, on the reverse strand, counting down.
TTTTCTCCCCCCCCATTTGAAATTCTCTCACTCAACCATGGCTTAAGTATGATCAATTAACTCCACCCCCTACACTTGGGAAAATCCTATAAATAGAAGCCATTTTGAGAGCATTAAAGATCCTAGAAATTTGAATGCAAAGCATCAAACCTCTTGTCATTTTCATAGCAAATTGAGCATAATTGAGAGATCATCATAGTATTTTAGCATAATGGAGATCATTTTAAGTGAATTTGGATTAAATATCATAGTAATTTGAGATAATTGAGCTAGATTTAGGTATTTATCTTCATAAAATTATCATTCTAGGACTTTCATTGATAGAGATTAAGGTTGAGAGCTTTAACAACATGATTAGATAGAGAGCCATGAGATGCTTATTGATTTAATTGCAATTCTTAGATAAATTTCCATTATTATTCCATAGAATTTTAGTTAAATAAACTAATTTCATGAAGGTGTAATTCATTCGCACACACTCGTATCCCTCCTATCTCCTTCCACCCTTGGCTTATGTTGTCTTCGTCTCCTCCACTCCATTCTAGGGAGGGAACTGTATCTCTCCCGAAATGCCCATCAGTTTTGCAACTATATATCAGGAGGAAAACAACCCCCAAAGCCCAAAAATTGGACATTGAATGTTTTCTTGGTCCATCCAGAGCTATCAATAAAGTGTTTAATGGGTTGAAGGGAAATGCTCTTATCTTAGTGTGCATAATTCTTGAAGAGGGTTTATCCACCTTTCTAGGCTCAAGAAATTGTTTCACAGATAATATTTCATCAGGCTTATCACTATCTAATTGCATTAGTAGGTGAACAACGAGTGCCAAGTGTTTAGGTAGAACTGCCTCCCATCGATAAATGGGTTAAAAAGGGGCTTTTCCTAAGGATTGATAGATGTCAAAGGAATAAAATTCTCTCAAGTATTTTGTTAAAGAATAGGAAGGTTAAGTCAGAAGTGGTAAAAATAGGTTAAAAAGGGCATGTCCTGGCTACGTCCCCCCTAGGAGGTTTATAGTTATGTTGTAAACTTGACATAAATTGATTTTTTGATAATAAACAAAAGGGGTCAGGTGTGGGGTGATATAGGGTGTTACATATAGAATATGGAAAGGGATTTAACTTCAACTATAGTTTACTTTCTCAGGAAGGTAATCATGCCTTTTCCCTAAGGGTAATAAGACCTCGGTTGAGTAAATTTCATACCTAAACCTCCTGTAGAGAAGCTCATTATTTATTTCTTTTGCAAACCCAATTGACTTATCAAAAAGATGTTCGATCGCCTCCCTACTATCTAGGTAGGGTGAGATCTAACAATCTTCCATGGAGTGAGATTTTGTTGGGGTCCCCTCCTCATCTGGCCTATCTAAATTAGGGGTTTGTTTAAAGATAGGGGTGCCCTCCGACACTATAGTTATACCCTACTCACCCTACTCTAGAACTCCTATTTCCTATGGTCGGAACCCTACCATATTGTATCTTCTCCCATGATCCCTAGCCCATAGAATAATAGGCTGCCCACCCTGAAATAAATCCAATAGGGACCCCGTCCTAGAGATAGTTGAGGGACCTTGAGCCCTTATAATAGTAGGGGTAGAGGCCCTAGGGCCATATTGAACCCCCACTCTAACCTATACTTGAGAAGGGGGTTTGAATAGATAGTAGGAGGTTGTGAGTTGGGGGATGCATTCTTGTACTAGCCGTTATTGTCACTCCATCCCCATCATTGGTTGTTGGTTTCCTATTAATCGGTGGGTCATAAAAATGGGTACCTCTACCTTTATAGTGGGTGTACTAAAGGGTTACCACTACCATCCTTGTGGCATCGACCCTACCCCCACCCCTTACCCCATACCCCCTAATATTTGGTCAGTTGGTTGGTTTCTCATAGGCATTTCCTTGGGCACTTATATCTTCCCTAACTATCTTTGTTGGGGGAGATAGAGGAAAAGATCAACCTACACCATAGAGAGAACTCATTGAGAAGGAGAGATCTAGGGAGATAAACTAGATCAACTTCTTGATGGGGTCATAATAAATGTGCTTTTTTGCCTTGGAACTAAGACTGTCAATTGGCACTAGTGGAACACTTTACATTCTCTCCTTTTGTTTTTGTCACATTAAAATCTAAATAAACTCTTAACTAGCACCACCCACCCACTATTGACCGATTGCTTCAATGACCAAACCTTTCCCATGAAGCCCATCTCAAATTCTTGTTTTCATTGTATCAACAACTCACTATACATTTTAGTCAAACTTGGTTGAGTACATGGAGGAGAGAAAGTAGCTAACTAAAAGTAGGCTTTGGGAGAGGGATCCCTACTCTATAGCTAGGAAGGAACCCTTTCTCTCCATCTAGAATAGGAGGGAGATCTAGTTTAATATTCTATATGTAATACAATAAATCACCAATTCTTTCAAGTATTGTAGCATGATCCCATATCCACCCCCTATGGTTCTTTATGGATAGGGTTTCCAAGGGATGCATCCGCATCCATGTATTCCCCCATCATGCGGGCTCATGACATAGATTCATGATGTTAGAATGAAAAAGGGTTATTCATGATCAACCTATTCGACCGAGATGATGGTCATCTCTATCATCCATGACCAGGAGGACTAGTATTTATGATCAACCCATTCCTCATGACAAGAGGTCTATCTCAGCCTGCTATCAAGCTATGGGTCCCCCCCTATTAGTCAATATTATTCAATAGGCCAGAGCGCCTATCTCAAAGCTATCCACTATAGACCCTCCCATCAAGGGCTCTACCTTGATCTATTTAATGGGGGACCCTCTCCATCTCCCTCAACTACAAGGGAGAGCACCCCTGGGTGACCCCTATCCAATGAACACTATAGTGGAGGTGGTTCATTTCATTTAAGTGCCTATAATTCAAGGACCTACTTGACCTAGATGAGTAGGGTGAGTGCTCGACCTTATCTATTATATAGTAAATAATTGATTTGATCTTGCCAATAGTGGGGCCTTGTTGTCATCAATCCATGCCAATAGTACTTTAATATCTAATTAAATCTTGTAGTGAGCCCTTAAAATATAGGGAAATCAATCCTCTTCTCCCCACTATTATAGATAGGGGTGGGGTGACTCAGACTTTGTGTAGTGGCGATCTTGCCCTTTCCCTTTTCTTTGAGTGGTGGTAATTTCAGTCCCTTTAAATGGTAGGGAATTTTTTCAATGAATATCATATGCTTTCTCATCCTAGATTCCTTCCTTCACCTCTCTCTAGAGGTTATCTATTTCCAGATGGTTTTCTCTCGCCTTTATTAAGAAACACCATATTAAATTTGCCTTCCTTTCCATAGTAGACTTCGTGCCTCTATCTCCTCCCACCCAGAGCTTCGTAACTAAACTATAGGGGATGACCTGCATTTCACAACTAAACTATAAGGGGGGTGGGGGGTGGGAGTATGTACTGAAGGGAGGTATATTATAAAAGTGGGAGGATATATTGAAGGGGGTAGATTATAAAATTGGGAGGATATAGATACACCTTAGTTCATATTTGAGCGAAGTCAAGAAAGCGAAGCGCAGGTCAGTGGGGTTTGTTTTGACCTTTGAATGAAGATAGCTGGATTAAAGGTATGGATGAGGTGAGGGGTGGTCATCAATGGATAATATGTATGAGGGTTCCTTCCCTTCTAAGTGATAGCCTTTGGGACCCCTACTACCGATTGACCAAATTACCTATTCACTTTTCTAGAGTGAGTTTATAATACAAACATAGTAGAGGAAGACCTCTAGATCATTGGTGTATAGAATGAGACATCCTATTCCCCCATAACTAATTGGGCTCCCCCCACCCCTAAAATAATATTTCTCACTCAATGGGCATCACACACATGAGGGTATAGTTAGAAAAGGTGAGTTTTGAGTTATCATGCTGAGGTAGAACCACTCAGATGTCGAGCACAATCAAGAAATTATTTCATTTACAAATGCATGCAAAATTGAGAGGAAAGGCCAATAATCATATCATCTTCTTACTTGAGGAACCATATGTCCCTAGATGCATATGTCATAAGAACCATCAGTTCTCGAGGAGGTCAATATCAATCAAAATTGGGAATGAGAGGGATAATGGAGTCATCATAGATGTACCACCAAAGGAAGGTACCAGAGGAGAAGGTCATGTGGAATGGGGTGAAAGAACTTAGACATATATACCAAACACCATTTGAAAAAATGCATCTTGTTGCAAAGGTCGAGCCATCTTTGACATGAGCCCTTAGTACAAGAAAAAAAAACATGGGAAACAAACTATTCAATAAGGAGGGGGCCTTCATTCCCAGACATTGGAGAGGGAAGGGGTCTGGTCTTGCTGAGAAATCATGTCCAACATCTTCCTGAAGAATAATTCTTTTCCCCACATTCTACTTGATCATTGAATAAGCCCCTACATCAAGAAGGCCCTAATATCAACCGCCCCCACCAAGGCATGTGTTAAATGTGGGTATCTTGAATGAATAATAAATAGCAATAGGGGCTAGGGGTGTTGAACACATGTACATAAATTATGGTACATGAATATTTGGTTGTCTTCATTAGCTAGTCATATGGACGCAACTTTTTGGGTGGCACATTAACACCAAAAAACTGAATGACAAGCAACGTGAGATAGGGGCACAAATATTGGTCCCATCGAGAGAAAGAACTATGAGAATTGTATTTGTCGATATGAATATCCTAACACTTCCCTCAAAGATCACCTGTGATTCCCCTCTTCTATCTAAACCATACCATTTATTCCATTTATGGGATTCCACCTAACAATAGGATGATAGGTAAATCATATGGGATTGTGTACCATCCCAAGGAAGGGCCTCTGATATCCCAATGAAAAGAGGTGAGAAAGTGAATTTTGTCTGAATAGTTAAGGGGCACAGACATAGACAAAGAACCCAATTATGGGGATGGTCGTGCCTATGCACCAATCAAGCTTGTATGAGATTTTAGGCTAATGAGAGAAAGCTCAGGATCTATCTTTTAGCTGAAATCATTATAACAGAATTGGGTGAAATCGTCTCGGTGGTTCCTTGGCCTTTGTCACCATCCCTTCAAAGTTACCCTATTTTCTCCACCCTCTATTGAGAGGTGGGGTAGGTCACACAAAGCCCTGGGGTGAGGGGAATGGTAGGGCTGAGATTAGGTTATATACGTAACATGAACCAATGCCAAATTCTCTATTGGAACTTATATTATAGTTCCAACTCAATCTTGGGGTAGGTGGAAACCTCTTTTGTGATGGAAAGGGGCCTAATGAGCATATGTTAGAGGTTTTCATTTATTCCAACACTACTTATTAGCTTGATCACTTGGAGTGTAATTCATTTTTGGTGATTCTGATTGGAAAAATGACAGTCCAAGAAGCAGTTGACATAGCACAATTGTATAGTTTTGACTGGCGAGCATAGTATGTGATGTCTTAAGACCTGCAAGATTAGAGGACTATTCTATGTGATATAATTGACCTTCCATTAAGGTTGCTTGTATTTTGGAGATGAATAAAGAGAGTTACAACTTTTTGAAATAATGCGAAGATAATGCAAAAGTGATACAGGGAAGATGAGTGGTCACGATGTTTAAGGGAGTATTTTGTGGAATCCATAAGTGATAATTTGGATTTGTATTGGGTCCTACCCTATTTTTTTTATATATGATCACCGACTATTTATTTTTTATTTGATTAAGTGTTGGACACATTTTTTGATGTACTTATGAGCCAATTGGAAGAATCCTTGAGATCGGGTCTATAAGTGAAGATGTTTTATGATGCAAATAAGTGTGTGGTATGTGTAGATGCATTGTGATGTTAGAATCAGATAATAGATGTTGCAAGCTTTAAATAGGATTAATTGAGCATAGAAGATTCTGGTATATTTTATATTGATAAATCATTATAACAGATAGTTTTATTTTGTAAGAGCAGTGAGCTCCTTGTATACCCCTAATAGGGTTTCTATCCTTTAACAGTGATATGTACTAAATGTAATATTCAGATCCTAACAGGGCTAGGTCTTCTAACTAGGACATTATACTTTTTAGTGCATCATTTTTTGGTATCATCCCTACCGGGGTTTTCCCTTGGCCACGATTTCCTCATGAAAAAATTATGGTGTTATGAGTTATTTACTTTATGTGTATGTTATTCTTATTTCAGTAATTGCATGGTTAAGTTTGAAATTAAAGTGTTGTAATATTGATTCACCCCCTCTCTTAGTATTACTTAATCCTAAAAATTGGTATCAGAGCTTTTGGCCCTTTGAGAGAAATCCTAAAAACTTGAGGGAGATCCAAATGGATTCAAGTAGTTTGGAAGAGAAATTTGAGGCAACACTTGAAGACCTTGATTAGGAAAAATATGATAATGCTGAATTAAAATTCAAAATAAGAAGAGAAGAGGATTTCATAAAGAAGCTTAAGGAACATCTTGACTTTTCCAGGTGTTAATTTTTAAGATAGATGCAAATTTAATAGCACTCTATGTTGTATGTATCTTCCAAATGTAGTAATCTCTCTTTAATTTATATTGACAATGAGGATAGGAGAGACATGTCCCTTCATGGGGCATGTCTATTTATTATTATGAGATTAATATAATGACAATTGATTATGTAACTACACACACACACACACACACACACACACACATATATATAGATATATACACATGTATATATATACACACATGTAATATCTATGAATCATTATTATATCAATTTCTCCTAATACTATTTTAGATATATCTATATATATTATATCTCACATAATGATATATATATATATTCAATAGTCTCATTGGATTTATCCAACAGAAGCTACAAAACATCAACACTCCCTCTTAGCTAGGGAGAATAAATGTCAACACTTATATGACATTTGACAACATCAATCATATGATGTAAGCAATAAAGGCATCATCCTTGTGATATAATCAATAGAAACATATTCTCAAGATGTGGATTGCCTCCATCAGTCATTCTATCCACAAGCTCTCAGGTGGATTGCCTCCATTGACAATTCTATCTACAAGCTCTCAGGTGGATTGATTCCATCAAAGATTCTGTCCACAAGCTCTCATATGGATTGCCTCCATTGGTGATTATATCCAAAAACTCATGAGCTTTAGAGTTGATTGCCTCCTTTGGAAATTCTATTCACAAGTTCCCAGGTGGATTTCCTCAATCGGCGATTCTATCTACAAGATCTTTTGTAGATTACCTCTATCGGCAATTCTATCCACAAACTCACGAGCTTTAGAGTGGATTTCCTCCATCAATTCTTTTATCCACAAGTTCCCAGGTGGATTGCCTCAATCAGTGATTCTATCCACAAGCTCTTGTGTGGATTACCTCTATCGGCGATTCTACCACAAACTCACAAGCTTTAGAGTGGATTTCCTCCATCTCCAAAAATTTTAATGTGGATTGCTTCAATCGGTGATTCTATCTACAAGTTCTATCTATTATGATATTTTTCATCCATCACAAGATGTCTATCACAATAGAAGGTCAAGTTATTGTAATATAAACCTTCCAATAACTTTTACAAATACAAGTGATAATCATTTGGAAGTCGTCACTTCTTCATGATGTACACAGGGGGTAGGCCCATTAAAAACATGGAGTCATAAACATGACATCCACCATGCCTCAGCATGGAGGGTGGAAACAAGGGATTTCACCTTGAACTTCTCTCATAGAGAAGAACTCATTGATAAGATATCAATTTGTTGATGTTTTTAATCCAAGATTGCTTAAGATAAACTGTCAGACTCCCTATGAATCTGATATCAATCTTTTGAGATCCTCGTCCAAAGTTACCTCTAAAGTGTTAATCTCCCTTTGAATCTGATATCATTCTTCTTTTCCTGCTAGAGAATCCCCAAAAAAGATCAAGGCAAATAACTTTTATAGGATGTATAGAAATACAAATAAGAGAGATACTACAATGAGTAGATAAAGTAATACTCAAGGATAATAAATACTTATCTGTGAATCAACATCCTTGATACAAGTTTGTCCAATGAGGGTCCACATACATCAAATCAGAAAACACCTTCTCAGATTATTTGAGAGACATCTCCTCTTTGAATCATCTCCCCACTAAGGATGGTTCAAATGGGAATGTAGAATTGGTTATTATTCCCCCCACAATGTACAATTCCCACTCTTATATCGGTGAAAAATTATCATGTCTTCTTGTGAAATGACTTGATTTCTCCAAGAGAGGTGACACTCAACAATTAATTCTGTCTTTATAGAAAGAGACACCCTTCCTTTAATAATTTCTTCTTTTTTAATGCTTTACCACGATCATAAAAAATTAATATATCTCTTTAATGAAATCCTCTTTCAGAAATTTCACATAGACCCGTACACATTCCTTCATAACTTTTGAACCCCAAACTTTCTCACAAATAGATTCTTTGAGAATATTCAACATGTGTTTTTCACAAACATATCCAAAATTCAGAAAAATCCAATGGTGGATTTGTGAAATATTATCCCTTTACTGAGACTATATTTTCTAAGACAGTCACACATTCACCATCAAGAAACTACTCTCTTACATTTGCATTCTAGCTCTGATACCATGTTAAATTTTAAGATAGCTGAAAATTTAATATCACTCTATGTCGTATGTATCTTCCAAATGTAGAAATCTCATAGGAGAGACATGTCCCTTCATGGGACATGTCTATTCATTATTATTAGATTAATATATTGGCAATTGATTATGTAACTACACACACACACACACACACACACACACATACATGTATATATATACACACATGTAATATCTATGAATAATTATTATATAAATTTATCCTAATACTATTTTAGATATATATCTATCTATTATATCTCACATAATGATATATATATATATATATATATATATATATATTCAATAGTCTCATAGGATTTATCCAACATAAGCTAAAAAAATCAACACTAGGAACCAAAGGAAAGATCTTATGGATTAGATACAGGAAGAATCTAATAATGATTCATCTAATCAGATTAAGCATCTTGAAAAAGACAAAGATGTGTTGAAACATGAATGTGAAGTTACCACTATTCAGATGGCTAGAGAAATTCAACAAGAGAAAGAAGAAAATAAAAAAAATTGAAGAAATCTTGAAGAATGAAAATGTACTGATGGGAAAGATGCAGTTTGAACTTAATGATTACAAAATCAAGCATCGGGAATTAGAAAAGTATAATCACATCATTAAGGGAGAACTTGTTGATGCAAAGAATCAGATTGAAAAACTTTATGTGAGCAATGAAAAAATTAATGAATAGAGGGAAAGACAAAATCCTAAAGGTGATATGACAGGAGTTGGCTTTGATAAAGTAGAATGCTCAAATTCTCAAGAAAGATAGTTTGAAGGCAAATCAGTTGAGACACCTAATCAACAGGAAGATCCTATATAGCAAGAAGAACCTAGAGAATAGATCAAACCTTTCAGAGGAAGTTTCTTTGGATGTAACTAAGTTCGTCACATGAAGCGAGATTGTAGAGGTAAGACTACTTATAGGCCCTTTTCTGGTTATTGTTTCAATTTCTATGAATATGGGCACAAGAAGGAAGAATGTAGAAAACTTGATCAGTATAGCACTAAGAAAGATTACATCAGAGAAGAAACAACAAATAAGATTTTTACATGTTACAAATGAAAAAACTTTGGACACATCACAAGAAACTGCAAGTTATAGGTTAATCAGAACAGATAATCTCCTACATGTTATAAATGTAACAATCAAGGACATATAGAAATTTTTTGCAGGTATAATGGAGCTGCAAGAAACATAAGACCGCCACTTATTGTTATAAAGAAAAATGTTGGTGATGTTGGAAAAAGTATGGCAAAATATATGGATGAGTTTTACAATCATTTTAAGAAGGAAGGAGACAAGAAAACTGGAAAATTATGGAAATCGAAGAAATAGAGTGAGACTAAGGGTCAGGGAGGATCAGTAGATGTTACTGTACCCTTGCCTAATGTTTCTATTGTATCCTAAATGACCAAGCATGGACTTAGGGGGAGCTTTGGAGAAATAACATAAATCTATCTAGCCCCTATATGTGTAGAATAAGCTGATACAAGCTTATAGACAACAAGTATGATTGGTTTGGAGTCTCTATTCGAGATCGCTTGGTTATACACACTATATTGAATTATTTCTATAAAACTGGATGAATGGATCATTGAAGACTTATAAATTCATTGGGAAATGTGTCAGTCTATGCATGGAGAAGTATAAGTTCATTTACTTAAAAATTTATAATTTTCATTTGAGTAGAACTGAAGGAGACCAGATGAACAAGTAAAGAAGCTAGAGCACTTTTAAGATTTCTAAGTGTGCACACCCTATTTTTGTCGAGTAAAAGGTATTTCAATATTCTGTGAGCTTTGTCTATTATGGATACTCCATTGATATTTGATGTTAGTGAGAGGCAGAGGTACAAGTTTAAGAAACACCCTTACAACTCCACAATATATGACCCTGGAGGCACATTTTTGCAAACACCCTACAACGTGGTTCATGTTGAAGACATTAGGGAATATATACATTGCAAGTATGAATCATTGGGAGAATTTGAAATCTACAAAGAGATGAAAGACATGATTAAGGATTATCAAAAATGGAAGGATGAGTTCGCTCATTTACAAAATTTGAGCATCATGTGAATGACAGAACTCTACGAGTTCGATGAGTAAGAATGGATTAAGATTGTTATTAGTAGAGTTTGTGACCAGTTTCTATGGATAGGTGAGCAACTTGTTAAGATTTCTAGTGAGTTGATTCTATTATAATTTAAAGTATTCATAAGCCAAGATCATCTGCATGCAAAATAACATGTTACAAAAGTAAAGCTTGGAGACAAACAAGTTTTGAAAGACAAAATATTCATTCAGAGATGGAATACAAAATATAAATAGATCAAACATTATGAAAGTGATCAAAATCCTAAAAGGGAAACATCTAGGTTGCATACTAATAATTAATAAAAGAATTAATTATTATATTCCTAAAGTTTAGCTTAAGTGAAATAGAGAATAATAAGTGACTTTATAATTAAATCAATATGATTTAATTAATAAGTGGAATCACTTTATTACTCTAACACCCCCTTAAGATAAACTTAGGGAGAAGCTAAAAACCCAAAAATAGCTACTAAAAGAAGGAAAATGGGTCCCAGCAATAAGGCTTGATCAGGTACCCAAGTACAGAAATCTCTATAAATATGAGAAAAAGGAGAAAACCTAGTGGGAAAAACCCCTCTACAAAAAGAGATGAAGCCTAGTGAAGGACTGATCAAAGCCTGAAGAGATGATCAATCGAAGATGGAAGAATGCCTCCAAAATAGGAATGAAAGAAGAGTGTCCATATGGTAAATGATCCATCTCACTGAAATGCATAGGTACCAGCCACTACATCCACCTAGTACATAGGAACAAATACTGAATACATAGATCACTCCATCGAACCAAGGAAGCATTAGAACCAACAAGAGATACCCCCATAATGCTGAGCAGGGAGAGGCATGACATGTACACTAAATCAGACTGCCAAGAATCACAGCATGATGAAGAATGTACAAACACATATAAAGGATGGTGTCATGGAAGGAACACTCACCTGACACACATAATGAGGTTAATGTTGTGGAAGGAAAAAACTCACTTGACAAAGGTAGATGGAAAACAAGGAAAACATCAACCC
>MU225972.1:184072-196931 GCA_018584345.1 Thuja plicata | reverse complement strand
TACACACATGTGTATATACACACGTGTGTATATACACACACATGTATATACACGTGTGTATATACACACACATGTATATAAATGTGTGTATATACACATGTGTGTATATACACATGTGTGTGTGTATATACACATGTGTATATACACACATGTATATATACACGTGTGTGTATATACACATGTGTGTGTATATATACACACACATATATATACACTCATGTGTATATATATACATACCCACATTTAAAAAAAAAAGATTAAAAAAAGATTTCAAAAAAAAAAAAATTTAAAAAAAATAATAAAAAAAGTAAATTTTGAATCCACAAAATTTCTTATTCTCGAATAAGAATAATTCCAACTTTTTTTTAGAATTAACTAATGCAAGCATAAGCCCCAAAATGGGGATTAGTTTTTTAATTTCAGAATTCAAAAAATGCACCAAACAAAGAATTATTTAATTCGTGCATTATTGGCTGCCTATTCCAGGTTAATTCCAGGTGCCAAACGGGCCCTAAGTGCGTTGGCAAAAAAAAGCTACAGAAAAATATGTATACAATATTCATAAAGGAAATGATCCCAAGACCTGAAACATCCAAGATATCCACTAGAATGCTATAAAGAAAAAAACTCAATAAAAGATACATGGAGAAAATAATGGGTGTGAGACCCATAGAAAAAGAAAGGAGAATAGAACCAGCTTTCCGACGTCATGCAGATGTCAAAAAATAGAGTTTAGAGGATAAAGATATAGTGATCAGAGCGCAAAATGGAACCCTGGAAGATGAAAAAATCAGATAACCAAACTGGAAAAAACATATTGGCCTCGGAAACAGATTTCCGTCGATATCTTGTTTGGTGAAAAATGCTTTTGTTTGCTCAAGATGAGCAAAAAACCACCAGGAGGTAAAAAACCAAATGAACCTCATGAAGTCTCAGCTAAAATTGGTGGAACCCTACTAAACTAGCAATTTCTCCAAATCTAGATTGTCTCCAAATTTCCACCAAATTGGCAGAAAAAAAAATATTTTCTTTTTTTTTTAAAAGAATAAAAAAGGGCATGCTTTTTTTTAAAGAAAAAACACAAAAAAAAACTATTTATATATATTTTTATGTTAAAAAATATTTGGGGCCTGCACGGCCACCTTGGGGGCTAGCGCGGCCTCTTTGGGGCCTGCAGCCTCCCTTGGGGGCTGCGTGGCCACCTTAGGGCCCGTAACCTCCTTGGTGACCTATGCGGCCTCTTGGGTCTTGTGACCTCCTTGGGCCTACGTCCACCTTGGGGGAAGGCCCCACCACCTGCTATGGCAGGTGGGTGGGGTACAACCCCCACCTAAAATATTTTTTTCTTTTTTTCACAAAACCATACAAAATTTGATAAAAAAATAGGATTTGCTTTTCTAAAAATCCGAAAAAAAAAAGATTTTTTTTGTAGTTTTTCTTCTCACTTGCCTCGTAAATCATGCCCAAAATAGGGTTGTATGGGAAAAAAAAATTCTTCATAATGCAACTTCAGCCAAAATGGTCGTTCGTTGTATGGAAATAGGGGTTTTGGGGCATTTTGAGCACAGCTGTGAGGTCCGTTTGTGCTCAAAGTGCTCGGAACAAAAAATCCCCTCCAGATCCACACACAAAAAAAAGCTGAAAAAACTTGAAACCCTCGGAACTCCAAAAAATTCAAAAACTTGAGAACAGGCTGCAATAGTAAGGCTCTAATACCATGTTAGAATTAAAATAATTCATAAGCCAAAATCATCTGCATGCAAAATAACCTGTTACAAAAGCAAAGCTTGGAGACAAAAAAGTTCTGAAAGACAAAATATTCATTCAGGGAGGGAATACAAAATATAAAGAGATCAAACCTTATGAAGGCGATTGAAACCCTAAAAGGGAAACATCTAGGTTGCATAATAATAATTAATAAAATAATTAATTATTATATGCCTAAAGTTTAGCTTAAGTGAAATAGAGAATAATAAGTGACTTAATAATTAAATCAATATGATTTAATTAATAAGTGGAATCACTTTATTACTCTAACAGATTTATGATGTGGCCAGGTTGGATAATACTGGCATTATCCCTATTGTGGAGAAGAACATGAAGAAACAAGTCGAACCCCTAAGACATTCTAAGTGGGATAAGTCATAATGACTATTGCTGACATAGTTCATAAGTTTTCTAGAATGCATCCTAGGGAATGGAAAGATAGTGAACCCACTGGTATTCAAGTGACTAAAAACTATAGAAGACATAATAGTACTTGGGTTGATGGTTAACTCTTTTCAATGTAAAAATTCTTCAAAGACAAATGAAGGAAAGAGTAATAATCCCTGAGGCTATTGTTGAGAAATACAAGGATAGAATATGTTTCATTATTGAAATTGATTGTGTATGCTTTGAGGAAGTTGAACCAAGGAAGAAATGGAGTTACCCCATGGGTTATGAGGTCAGTGTAGAGGTTCTCACTATGCAGGTAGAACATGCTCTATCTTCTGAGAATGATTCTTCAGGAGAAAGATTGAGCACTTATGAAGAAAACTCTACTAAAATCAAAGAGGAACAAACTAGGGCAGAAAGAAAAATAAAGGTTGAGAAAGTAGTAGATGATTTTGTAGAGAAGGCAGGTATTAGCAAAGATGAAATGAAAGAATTTAGAAAGAATATGGTTGAAGGAGCTTCTAGTTCGGAGAGCACTGCTCTTGCAACCTTCTACCTCCTAAAGTTGTAGAGGTTACTGTTTCACCTCCTACTATGGTTGACATACCTGATTCCACTCCTTCACAACCTAAGAGGACATTGCAGACTGAGACAGTAAAGGCAAAAAAATCCATGTGATAAGGACAATTTCCTCTATAAAAAACTCACCACCTAAAATACAGTGGACTGGTGTAGAGAAGAAAGAAGTAGAGAAGAAAGAAGAGAAGAAAATAGAGGAGAAATCAGATAAACCTGCTGAAAGAAAACTTTGGAATCCTGATCTGAGGATGTTGGAAAAAATAATAGTTGATCAAGGTAAGCTGAATCAATTACCTGGATACTATAATAGGTACAATTATGATGACAAAATTTTGTTTGAGGAAATTGTTATTAATTACATGTTAATGTTTAAGAAGAATCTACTTGAAATAGAAGGTAGTGTTCCTAAGGAGTTAAATGATAAATTAGAAGTAAGGAAGCAGTTAGCACTAAAAGAAGATGATCAGATAAGGATAAAGGCCATAGAAAATACACTACTTGTTGTTTCATTTGATGAGAATAAGAGAATAATTAAATCCATTAAGCGCTTGTTGAGAGTAAAGTCAAGACTGATAAAGATTATGGGGAGAAAGTATGATGAAGTTATAGAAGACACCCACAAGGCTATTGATAAGGTGTTAATGGAAACTGAACCAAAAAATCTTTCATCTCCTAATCCCAATGCTACTAAGCCCAAAACCATTCTGAGAGGAGAGTCCTCTAAACCTACAGATGTACAAATTGACTCATCTAAGGATGAAGATGGCAGTAGTCATTTTTTTAGTATAGTTAAGAAACCAAATTTATTTGTTATTGGTGTGCCTGTGTCTTTGGCACTTTCTAGGATATTGGTGACCCTTTTCAAGGGAACACTGATGATATAGTTACTAAGGAAGATGGTAGTAATGAACATAGTAAAGTTAATCTTGGCACATTAACTGGGGATGAAATGAAAGAAGCTTCTGAAGAAAAAGATCAGAGCACTATGGATGAACTTAAAGAGATTTTGGTTGAAGTAAAGAAGGAAGATGAGACTGAGGAAGAAACTAAACAAGAAACTAACACATCCATTCTTGTTTCTTCAACACTATTGTTGGCAAGTAATGTTAAACCTACGAACATTGATGTTGATGGCATGCATGAGGATGAACTGTTGGAGTTCGCATACCTAGCCTTTACTAAGGATAAGGAGATATTAGAATAGAGGATAGAGAACAAGACAAAGGTATTGAACAAGGCTTTAGCTATAACAAACAACATTCTACCCATACCTTTCACATTTTAGGGTAATGATATAGTAGACAATATAAACAAAGTCCTTGATGAATTTGATGTTCACTTTACTTCTTTTGTGAAGGCCAAAAAGATGAAAGATAAGAGAGAATACATGGAAAAGAAGTTGGATGAGATATGTTAGTCACTTAAATGAAATATCAGTATATTAGATACCACTATCTCTGCTATTAGGTCATGTATTGAGAATGGAAATAATATGTATAGCTACTACATAAACCCTTCCATGCATGTACATAATATAGTAGACATAATACATAATGATGAGAAGACTTTGCATGATTTGGTGAAGAATTGTGAGTCCTCTTCACAATCTATTTCTAAGATGGATAAGGAAGTTTCTAGGTTAGTGGACAAAATTAGCGTTCTAGAAACTGATAAGTCTAGAGTGTTGGGAAGGTTTTCTATGTTGAGGAGTATGGTCACTCCTAAACTATCAATTCTGGATAAATGCCTTGAGGAGATGGAGACAATGAAGAAGTCCTTTGATGAAGCTCTACCTATGATACTAAAGGATGTAGATATATCATCCTTTGCTTTGAATGGTCTTATTCATGTAGGTCATACTTTGGAGAAGACATGGAAAGTAGATTCAAAGATCTTGGAAACATCTATTCAAGATATTCTTCACATGGTATGAATTTTTGGTGAGAAGCTCTATAATTTTGATATGTATATAGATATACTCTTTTAGAATACGTTTTCCATTAATGTCAAAGGGGACTAATAAGTGTAGTGAAAAATGTAGATAGTAGTAATAAGTTATTGGGGAGTAATAAGTTAGAAGTGTAGTTTGGCATTTTGGCACTTAGTCATTTTTTACTAAGTGTTGTCATTGATGCCAAAGGGGGATATTGTTAGCAAGTAGCCTGATGAGAATAGCTTAGAGGTTTTCATTTATTGAATCACTACTTATTGGCATGGTCTCTTGGAGTGTAATTCAGTTTTGGTGATTCTGATTGGAAAAATGACAAAGTCCAAGAAGCAGTTTATAGAGAAGAGTTGCACAATTTTGATTAGCGAGCATAGTATGTGACATATTAAGACATGTGAGATTAGAGGAGTGTTTTATGTGATGTAATTGACCTTTAGTTAAGGTCTCTTGTATTTTTGAGTTCAACAGATAGAGTTACATCTTGTTGAATTTATGTGAAGGCAGTGAAACAGTGATACAGGGCAGATGAGTGGTCGTGATATTTAAGGGAGTAATTTATGGAATCCAAAAGTGCTACTTTGGATTTGTATTGGGTCCTACCCTAATTTTTTTGAGGTATTATTTTTGACTATTTATTTTCTATTTTATTAAGTGTTGGATACAATTTTTGATGTACTTGTGAGCCAACTGGAAAACTCCTTGAGATCGAGTATATAAGTGAAGATGTTTTGCATTGCGAAGAAGTGTGTGGAATGTGTAGATGCATTGTGATGTTAGAATTAGATGTTTTGAGATTTAAGGTTAACTACTTGAGCATAGAAGATGCTGGTATAGTTCATATTAATAAACCATTATATCATAGAGTTTTGTTTTGTAAGAGTAGTGAGCTCCTTGTCTACCTCTAATAGGGTTTCTATCCTTTATCAAGGATATGTACTAAATGTAATATTCAGCTCCTAACATGGCTAGGTATCCTAATAGGAACACTATACTTTTTAGTACATCATTTTTGGGTATCATCCCCACCGGGGTTTTCCCTTGGCCAAGGTTTCCTCATGAATAAATCATGGTGTTATGATTTGTTTACTTTATGTTTGTGTTATTCTTATTTTAATAGTTGCATGGTTAAGCTTGAATTTGTTAAGTTTAAAATTAAAGTGTTGTCATATTGATTCACTCCCCCTCTCAATATTACTTAATCCTAACATTTTTTCCTTCCCCCCCCCCCCCNACCTTTTTTCCCTCCCCCCCCCCCCCCGCCACTTGCCTCCCACGTGGAACAACATTTCTAATTCTATTTCCCCCACCCACCCTTAGACAGATTCTACCTCACCCTAGGAATGATGAACTCCCACAACTATGTCTCCCAACCCAATTATAGGACTATTTGCCAACCCCAATGCCCATATATTCCTTAAATTATGGTAGATTAATTGAATAGGCCCATAGAATAGTAGCCCCCCACCCACCACTAGAATCCTACCCAACCTAGCCTCCCAGCCACCAATAACAAAAATTATATCTCCCCCCCCTCCCCCACCACCTGGTTAATAGGGGGCATGTTACATATAGAATCTGGCCCCTTAGAATAGTAGGGCCCATAGGCGGCTATTATAGTAGTACCTCTTTTCTATAATTTGAGAGCCCATTGGTGACTATTAAAGTAGTTCCCTTTTTTCTACCCATAGAATTTCCCTTTTTTTCTATAATTACAGATTGAGCCTAAAGAAATACGTATTAATGACCTATTGTTTCTTTAGGTGAGAAGGGAACTATGTATAAGGGGTGGGAAGAACTACTATAGTTGTTCTTTGTGCAAAGGGGGGATTCACAATAGTTCTAAAGTTCTCTATATTTTGAACTTTCATTCTGTATCCCATGCTAAGAGCTACTGCGATGGTATCTGACATTGTGCATAGATCATGACCCCACCCTGGTAGGACAAGTTATCTACTATCCTATCTCCCTAATTTTATATAGTAGGGCTTAGTTGCATCTCTACCCCTCTAGGGATAATAGTAGTAGCAATAGTAGTATTAGTAGTTGAACTGGATATGCACCCAGAGGATATGAATCAGTTAGATCCAAAGCTGGCCATGGCATATGGAAAGTGATGTGCAATTGATTCAAGGGAGGTCCCTACTTTTGGAGTAGTTGATGTCTGTCACAGTATACTTTCCCCTTCTCTATGAAATTATTTATCAATGGAAATTATAATTGTGGATTGCCCGACCCCATTCTTATAGCTATAATTTTGTGTGTGGGCCCTATATTCTAGCTTATTCTAGCAAGAAGATTCTCATAATCTAACAAGGTACTCGCCCTACTATTTTAAGAGGGGTGCGTGGGAGGAGGCTATAGGGGTCATATCAAATGATCTGATTCAAGAAAGAGGTAGATTAGTTGTAGATTAGTTGGATAATTCCAATTCCTGACACAAGGAAAACCCATAGGGATGGGGTGGGGAAGTAGCTTAAGAGTGCCCTTGATAATGAGTTAATCTCCCTCCCACCCTTGTTGCATCATCATGAAGTGAAATAATTTAGGGGAACATGGGAAGGGGTATGGGAATAAGGGATAGGGATTAGCCATTTCCTATTCCATTCATCGAACCTTGCATCCATTTCTCTCCCATCGGCTGAGCCATCCCATTTTTCTCTCTATCAGATGCAAGAGCCTCCCTATTCCATCTTCCACACCCACATTGAACAATCTATTCATGAAGGGCTAGGTCAATCTCTCTTTGTTGGACCCGTCCCTCCGACCATTGATCCCATGCGCTGCAAAGGCATTCATTAATGACTGTGGTTCCCACATTTCTCTAAATTAAGCCAGATATTTGTTTGACAAATGGAGCTCAACCCACTAATGAATGCCCACCCCTTCAAGTCTCTCTCCTCCCATCCCAAGAGGGGGAGGTGAACCATCTCTTCAATTCTTGGGCTCATCAATGGCCTATATCTCCCCTTTTATAGCCTCCCATTGAATTCCTAACCATCCCTGGGGATCAGATCCATCCCACGTGCTCCTCCCTAAGCCCTGGGGGAAGCCCAAACCCTCAATAAAGTGATAGTTGGCCTCTCAAAACTCTAGTTTCCCACCCATAATAATATATTTGAGGGGTTTCCTATCAAATATATTATTGTGGGTTATGTGACTTGATCTACCAATCGACACAGAGAGAGAGGTACTCCAAAGAGTAAGGGATGGCTATCCCTCTCTCAAGGCTATCTAGGGGGGATAGGGGCTTCATCCCAAAGCCCTTACTATTATTGTTGTGGGGGGAAACTCACTACATTGAATGGAAGGAAATGGAAGCCCATTATTTTTACTGTCAGACAGACCTAGAGCCATGGACCCCTGCCCGAGCCTTCCATTCTATTCCTGGATCAAGAGCTCTATTAAAAAATAGATTAGTCGAAGAGAAATTATTGAACTATGCATTTATCTGAACAAAATTATGGAGAGATTGATCGATAATTAGGTAATGCACGCCCTCTACTTTGGTGGTTGAGAGGGAGGTAGTCGTTGATCTATCTTTGACACACCCTCTCATCTTTTGGTTGTCCAAGATCGATCTCTAGAATTGATAGATCGATCCCTCTAAAACTCAAGATCAGACTTTTATTTATAGTTGGGGTGGCAGGCATGTTACAACTATGGAAGGGGGTGGGGAATTTGGTGGTCTAGCAGATAACTGAATGCTAAAACACTCCATAATGCTTTGCCCCCCTATGGGCTTGCATTATTTTTGCGTTGTCTATGCACTATCTCTATTTTTGGCTTGCACCGAGGGCCCCTAATTTCTATGGGGAGGTTGCAGCTGGTGCTTTGTAGGACCAAGACCATTGGATAATCCACCCGCTAGCCTTGCAAAATAGTAGGCGGATAGAATAAGCAATATCCATCTTTCCCTATCAGCTTCTATATTCCTCTAAGAAATAGTTGTATCCTCTCGAAATATAATCTCCTCCCACCCCTTGTATGGAGGATTATTATAGGTTGGCTTGGAGGGACAAATTATTATGTTATTATAGGTTGGTTTGGAGGGACAAATTATGTGGGGGATTACGGGCAGATTAAATAAATAATGGCATTAGAACCTGGGAAGGTTTTTAGCCTGTCCACCTAAAATAGAGTGGTTCGAGAGGATATTAGCTGAAACCCCGAGAATTCTAGTTGGCAAGTGGGTGGGTGTACCATCTTTCCTTTCTTTCTCATGTAGTCTCATGTAGTCAAATACAGTCAACAACTTGGTCTCCTCTTGAATATATATGGCCTCTACCTATCCTAATGTTCATAGATCAAGCCATCAGAGAAACATTCTTGCTTGTGTTGTCCTCATTGAGTATGTATGCTTGGTTGGGAATGACAAAATACTATCACTCGAGCAACGTGTCCACCATAGTCAATAGCTTAGTTAGTGCGGCAGGGATTTTATAGTGAATTGAGACCCCTCCCTCCCAGCGTTTGGGATAGGTAGGGACGTACAGTTTCATACCATGTTATTTTTCTAGTGAATACTCAGCAAAAGAATGAATATTCAATCTTGATCGATGACTGTTTAAACATTCCTGAAGCTCAATTTATAGATAAAGGTGTAATTGTCTGAGGAGAGAATCATGGAGGTCAAAACACAAGACAGAAAACCCCTCTCAAAATTGATCCAAACGGATGGAAATGGTGGTTCAGGTTATCGAATGGTCAAATAGGTCAACCCCCCTATCAGTAATTTGATAGGTCGAGGGTGGTAGCAGTTTTGAAGTTACTAGGAAGTCAAGGTTTTGTTTCAATTCAGAGCATATTGTAGGGGGTTGGGAAGTATGGCTTACGGGGTGGGAGGATGTCCAATAAATTTGTATGTATTCTCATTTTGACCCCAAGTCGATATGCATTCCTTATTAAGAAGATAAAAGCACTACATTGATGGTTGTACTTATTTCATTGAAAGGATTTGCCTTTAAATCCTAAGAAGTCAACATAAATTCACTTTAATTCAACAATCAAATCAAGGTCAACCTGCCCCTAGATTGGTTGGGAGGGTAGTTATCTAGATTGATGATTTCCAACTACACTGTCTATTGACAACTTGAAGGATGGATGATCAGGTGTGGGGTCTCGATCTAAATGAAAGCACCCTTCCCTCTCACACCTCTATGCCAACGAGGATATATGTATTCCTTTTTATTCAAACTTCTTACTCAAACTATGTATGCTAGGATATTAGTGGAGCTTGAACTAGATCTCCCATTCATAAATGGGTATCAATCAAACAGAATCTCATTGACTCGTAAACTAAATCAAGGAACAAATCTCGAACACAAAACTCAAATAACTAGATTTTAAAAGAATTTTCTAGCTAGATAGATAACATATAGAATGTTGAATTAGTGGATCTTCGGTGTATAAAACTAACTAATGAACTGGGTCTCGCACAAAACAATTAGTTGGGTGTGCATAGAAATAAAATATGCATTGTATGCTAGGCGGGCGAAGAGATAGGCAGCGATAAGCCTCACTCCACCAATAATAGCAATTTGAGTGTTGGCGAATATCTAAATGAATGAACAAAATCAACCCCAACATTCAACCACACTAGCAACTGGGGTGGACTCCTAAAAAGAAAAAGCTGTGTGACTGTGAGAAATTTTAAATGGAGCTAACAGGGTGTCAAACGTTGATCCACCAGGTGCCTGTCGATTTACCATATATTGATACACGCGGGTAGAAATAATAGTAGAAAAATAAATGGCGACAGTGATTATAACTTCAACAAAGAGAATCTATGGTGCGACTTGATCAACCAGTGAGCCAACAAATCATTTGGCTATGAAGTGCTTGATTGATCGTACTTATTAAACAACAATTAATTGACCATAACATACAACAAGTAGGAAATTTCGAGTAAGGGGAAGGATGATGAGTGATTCATACAATTATATATGCAATATCTACATGATCTCTAGTTTCTCATCGATTGATCTAGCTTCATTCATCCTTTGTTCATTGAGTCAAGTTCAAGATATGTAATTGGCTAACTAACACTACTATTTGATTAACGAATGAACTAAGATACGACAAGAACTAAAATATGGTTGGTGAATCATTTTTTTGGACACCCACCTGGGGATAATATTTCACTACTTAATATCCAGTCTTTAGGTTTCTGTACCCTCTCTATTATCCATTTTGTGGGTGTTCCTATTATTCATGATGTTAAAGCTCATTAAATTCGAGTAGTTGATTAGTCAACGATAGTGGCTTTCTTTAAAGCTACTTATGCTAGCTGGCCAAGACTAGAACGGGGAGTTTAGGCCCCGTTTGTTTGCTGGAAGATGGCTGGAAGATGAAAACGGGAAGATGTATTTTTGTACGGCCAAATTCTCATTTCGGTCCAAAATGAGAATTTGGCCGTACAAAAATACATCTTCCCGTTTTCATCTTCCAGCCATCTTCCAGCAAACAAACGGGGCCTTAGGGTGTGTTCATTCCCTTATCACTTCCCATTAGTTAGTAAGTGAGTTTTACTTTGACACCCTCGCTGGAATATATAAAGGGTAAGTGAGGAAAGATGGTTTTTCCCCCAAAGCATACCAAGATATGGGTGGCAAACCTATGACTATATGTATGACCCAACCCTACTATTCTAAGGTCTCTCTAAGATTTAGGTCTTCACATCATCTAAGCGAGAAGGGGCTTGCCCCCTTGATGAGGGAGTCACCATTACCCTCACGTAGGAGGGAAAGTACGTCACCCTCGTACCGAAATCACTCCCGTATAATATGAATGTGCTTCCATTGGAGAGAGGGGAGGGATGGTCATTTATGAAACTAAGATTAGTCCCCGAACTTAGTGAGTACACTTGAAGGGACATGGCTTACTACATTTTAATGGGTGAATTCCCAACTTGGTTGCTAGCCTAGAAAAAGGGTAACCCAAAAATGAGCATTCCAAGAATTCGATATTCCAGATGTTAACTAGAGTTTTTAAAGAAATTAGTTTTACCATATTCATTCTTAGGTGAACCCATTCCTACAAAAATTTATGTAGGGTCCTCTTTCCTTCCCTATGGGGATAGAGGGAAAACCACCCTTTGTTCGGACAGATCAAGTGTTGGAACTATGAAATACAATTTAGAGCCTTCGCCGACTGTGATGTATAGTTGTATTGAAAGCAAGGTGAAACCTAACTAAATTCCCTTACACTAACTAACGTATGAGTGGATAAAGCCCATGGGAGGGATAGATCCCTAAGGCCATAATAAATCCCTACATAGATGGGTGATCACTACTTACTGTTGGGGTTACTGTTGAGGGTGGACCCTTTCCCGTAACGTCATAATAGTAAGTAAAAATAGTATGGCTCTCCCCTCCAAAGTGTATTGTTCACCCTCCCTTTTTTACCCCATAATGACATCATATAATGAATGAAGGGTCTATAGTTTTTGTCTTATTTAGTGGAAAAACAACTCGGTCCAGTCTCTCCAATATAATATAGATTATATGGTTTCGTTAGTGAACTCATGTTCAACCATTTTGGGTATTTTCCACCCACCTACCTTCACTTGGTAACCTTGGAAGCACTCTGGAGGAGGTTGGGGAGGGAAGGGAAAGGTTTTGAGGTCATAAATATCCTGTCTACAAAGGCCATTGATTAATAGGTTTGTTATCTAGTACATTGCATGTATCAACCCCAGAAAGTAATGAAATTTCTCAGTCGGGAGGGTACAAATCAAATCACTCGTTTGATAGTTGGCATTCATTAGGCGGGGTAATATTCAATGCGGGGGTGTCCCCCCAAAAATATGGAACTATATGGTAGGGCACCACATATTTTCACTTTGTGAATGATTGTCAGATTGGGAAATAAAGAAATCAAAATTTTCTAGTGGCGGAGCTATCATGCAAGATGCTCTTTAGAATTTTGGGTCCACACACAATCACATCTAAGGGAAGCATGTCTCACCTTCTTCCACACCAGAAAAAAACATATATTAAAACACTTGAAGATACTATCTAAAGTGGGCGGAGGCTTTTAAACATTATAGTAGGCACCCACCCCAAAAGTTATGGCAGTCCTGGAGTCCCCCTTGAATTTAATCCCCATATCCGATGTACTTCTAGAGATCTACCTTGTTTGTTCTTTTGGCCGGTCACTTATTTTTAGCATATATAT
>MU225972.1:153512-178716 GCA_018584345.1 Thuja plicata | reverse complement strand
TGTATGCAGCATAAGAAAGTAGAATTCTTACTCCTTCTAGCCTAGAAATGGGTGCAAAGGTTTCTCCATAGTCTATACCTTCCTCTTGTGCATACCCCTTGCATACTAGTCTTGCTTTGTTCCTTGTAACTTCTCCATTTTTGTTCAGCTTGTTCCTGAATATCCATTTTGTACCAATGACATTTTTGTCATCTGGTCTTGGCACAAGTTACCATGTCTTGTTCTTCTCAATCTATTCAATCTCATCATTCATAGCACTTATCCATTCTTCATTATCTAGTGTAGCATTGACAGATTTTGGCTCAAATTCACAAATTAAGCAATTTGAGTTTAAAGACTTACTTCTTGTTCTTGTACCAGCTTTCTTATCTCCTATGATCTGGTCCTCTGGATGGTTCCTTCTTACATATCTTGCAAGTATAGGTACAGCTCTTTGTGTATCAGTTTGATCTTCATTACCTTGAACATCATTTTGATCATTATCCTGATCGTCGGTAACAACATTCTAACCGTCAGTTGCAATATTTTGTTGTTCTGTATTTAAGCACTGTTGCTCAGGTAGAGTTATGGGTCCTTCACAGTATACAAACTTGTTGTAGTCCTCTAGTTCTTTTGTGCTATCTAGTTCATTCTTTTCTGCAAATTCATCAATCTTCACATTTGACTTTCAACTATTTTGTTAGAAGCCTTGATTAGACATTTAAAAGCTTTGCTCTTGGTAGAATACCTTAGAAAAATACCTTCATCACTTTTGGAGTCAAGATTTCCATTTCTATTATCATTTAAGACATAACATTGATTGCCAAATATTTTGAAGTAACTTAGTTTGGGTGTTTTACCATACCATAGCTCATAAGGAGTCTTCTTTGAGTCCTTTTTCAATTGTACTCTGTTAAGTGTATAGACAGTAGTGCTAACAGCTTCCCTCCAGAAGATCTAGGTGATGTCCTTCTCTATCATCAGTGTTCTTGCACAATCAATTATTGATCTATTCCTTCTCTCAACAATCCTATTTTATTGTGGTGTTCTTGGTGCAGAAACTTGTCTTTTTATACCATGCTCATTAAAAAAATTAGTGAATTCATCTGATATAAATTCTCCTCCTCTATCTGATCTTAAACATTTTAGATCCTTACCACTTTGTTTTTCTATCGTAGCCTTGTACATTTTAAACATCTTGAATGCTTCAGATTTTTCTTTTAGAAACATGATTGTCATCATTCTAGAATAATCATTAACAAAGAGAATAAAATATCTATCTCCATAATAGCTCTTTGTCCTCATAGGTCAACATAAATCAGTATGAACTAATTCTAGAATGTCATCAGATGTATGAGTTTTACTTTTGAAACTAGACTTTGTCATTTTACCTTTTTAACAATTTTTGCACATGATGTTGTCTAGCTTTGTCATCGTCGGTAAGCCTCTTACACTTCTTTTCTTGCTTATTTTCATCATGTTATCAAAATTCACATGACACAATCTTTTGTGCCACAACCATATGCCTTCATTTCTAGTCATCAGGCAAGTAGGATTAGTATCATTTAGATAGAATAAGTTACCTTTGGTCTGTTCACTGGTACTAATTAGTTTTCCTGATTCATTGAAGATCTTTGCCTTCTTCTTCTCAAATGCTACTCTATGACCTGAATTATTCAACTGAGAAACACTCAACGGATTATAATTCAATCCTTTTACCCAATAAGCATTTTCACGTTTAATCAAGTTATTCAGCATTACTGTTCCTTTACCTTCAATTTGACAAGGTGTATCATTTCCCATTCTTATTGTACCACCATTATAGTATTCAAAAGTATTAATCTTTTCTTTGTCACCGGTCATATGGTGAGTGCAACCACTATCTATAATCCAGATATCATTCTTACTAATCTTAGATATGAGTGCAATTTCTTCATACCTTTCATCTTCATCTGAACCATCCTTCACAGCTAAAAATACTATCTCAATATTGTCATCCGGTTCAGTGTCAGTATCTTCATCTTTGCAAGCAGCTAGATAGCTAGCTTTCTTGCCTTTATCCTTGTAATCTTGGGTATCATTTCTTTCTGATCGTCGGTAACCTCTGTAATCTTTGTTATCACCTCTATCATATTTCTTCTCAAAAGATCTATTATCACTTCTGTCATCTTTTCTTTTGTTAGGACATCTCACAACAAAGTGTCCAATCTCTTTACAATTAAAACATACAAGTGGTAACTTGCCTTTGTATTTTCCTTTGCCTCTTTTCATTCTTCTTGCCATAAGTGCTTCTATTTCATCTAGATCTTCTTCTTCACTTTCACTTTCACTGCCTCTTCTAGATGATTGTCTCTAACAAGATCTTCTTATTCTCATAGAAGACTTAAATGCAGACTCTAAACTTGGTAAGACACTATTATCAAAGTTATTCATCTCAAATGAAATCAGTCTACCAATTAGGCTATCAAGAGTGATTGTATTGTTTTCTAATGCTCTCATTTCTTGAATAGCAGAGACTCTAATAGCATATACAGGCAATAAGGTTCTTAAGATTTTACTTACCACTATCTCCTCTTAAAGTGTACCTCCAACACCTTGTATAGCATTGACTACTTCTTTTATTTGTGTGTTGTACTGTGTGATGTTTTCACCTTCTTTCATTCTAAGATCATCAAACTTTCCTCTAAGGCTTTCTGCCTTGGCTCTCGGAACATTTGTATCACCTCCATGTACAAGTTTTAGTTTGTCCCACATTGTCTTTGCATTTTTCAATCTTTGACATCTTCAAATTCAGCATCAGAGAGTGAGGAAGAAATCTCTATAACCATGCATTTATGTTCATGCTTCACTCTCAATTAATCTACCATCAATGGTCCTATAGAAAACACATATTCAGTATCAAAGTATTGAGTAATATCATTGCTAATACCTGATAAGTGGAGTCTTATCCTACTTTTCCATGAAGCCAAGTTGTCTTTGTTCAACTTGGACACATCTTGTCTGTTCATCTTGTGATCTTTACTTAGGTCTTGAAACCTTCCTTCTAAGCACACAAGCTCTAATACCAATTGTTAGTAATATCTAAGGGGGGGGGTGAATCAGTGGCCTAAAAAATTTATCGTTTAAACTTTAATCCACCAATCAATACACCTCAGATTATTAAGTCCCTACAAGATGCATGCCTTGAAATGCTTTGAAATAATTAACTATCTGTCGGTTTACCTTGTCTGTCCTTATTCTCCTTGATTACCGATAAGCAGTAAAACTTATTTACCAATGCTTAGTAAATATGTTGAGTATACCAATCAATCCAGAAATGCATATGTGAAATGTAAAACAATAAAGTAATCAGCCATACACACATAACACATGGATTTTAACGTGGAAACCCTGTTAAGGGAAAAAACCACTGGGATCGGTACCCCAAATTTTCACTCTTTTGAAGTGAGCCCTGTTAGGATCCAACCCTGTTAAAGGTTACAAACACATGGTTAAGTGCAACCTTGTTAGAGGATTTTTATACATAGGTTGTCACTTAGTATCTGGCATCTACGCTACCATCCTTGAATCAGCCTCCTTCTTAGATTGTCAATAGGCTTTAGTTAAGACCAATGCTACTATCATGAATCAACCTTTTTGGTAATCTGTTAGGATATACCTCAATTATAGAAGATGGTTAAGTCCTACTCTGTTAAGAGACTTAATGCTTCAATGGTTAAAATAAAACACAATGACCTGTTTCTAATGCAACTTTGAATTGTAGATTTTCAGATCTATTTACGTACAATACCTCTCTAATCAATGTATTAATTCAATTCCTTTGTGTGCTCCACATTTTCTGCTCTATGATGTTGTGCTTCACTGTTCGTCGGTGTCTGTAGAATTCTTTAGCTCTCCCTTAGCTTGATTGATCATGACTGTATGAAGTTTATCCTTCACCAATTTCTCTTTAGCATCTTCTTTCTATTCACTCCCCCGTGTATCTAATTTCTTTTGGAAATGAATTATGCTTGTCTCTTATATAGACACAATATTCCTTAATTCTTGATTCTTGATTCTTGATTCTTGATTCTTGGCATGAAAAATAATCCAGCCAATTTGATTTATGGCTCTAACTCCTGATTTATCTCGTAGTTATCTTCTTGCCAACTATATAAATAAATTTATTAACTATGGTTGAATAAAACAAATAAAACAAATAGTTAAGTCTATCCTTAAGCTCTGCTAGCTAGATATTTTTTCATTTTCTGATCTCTCTGTTCTGTCGGTCAATTCTATAGTTCGTCGACAGTGACAACTGCCAGTTTTGTCGGTGTAACTTCAGTTAGCTTTGGGATCTCCATCCGTCGGGCATCATTGGATCTTTCTTGTCGGGAAACATAGTCTTCTTTCTCATCGGGAATTTCTATGACTTTATCTCTGTCTTTACTGATGGTGTGCACTCTGTTGGTGTTGTCTGTCACTTAGTGAATACTTTACTTTTATGCATTGCTGAAAGCATAACCTCTATTTCATTGATTCTCTAAAGTCTTTGGCATTATGTACATGACCGTACAGATGATATCAAGTTGACATCAATGACAATACAAACCATTAACTGGTTTAATGTCTTGCATCATCTTCAACTTAACATTATCAGACATTCAATTAGTTACATGTCATAAAATACCAATCCATTCGGATCCAATCGAGGAATATCAATCCTTAAAATTGAATTGAATATATTCTAAGGCACTCAAAAACTAGTAGTCATGGATGGTGTATCTATGCTCATCTCCATGAAAAGGAGGTGCTCTACAACAAGAAGGTAGGTATCTTTGTGTGGGTATCCCTTCTGTTCATGGTCTCAACAGTGCTTTTGTTCCAAGCGAGTCAGATTCATGAAAAAATTGTGATAATGCGGCGTGGATGATTAATGTGAAGAGAACTTCTATCACCAAGGAGAGAACTTGACCCTAACCATAGCCCCAAGGGGGAGGTGGGGGGTTGAGGTCTTCCCTCTCTTTCCCCTCTCCTAAGACAAATATTTGGAGGGGGAGGGATGTGTCTGACATAAGGAGGACGCGAAGTGAGCGAACTAGTAGTTGCAAAGTTGAGGCTCGGGGAGTGAGAGATAGTGGCCTATAGCTCCTACTAAATATAAATGGGAAATGGGGTGGGGGGCCCAAAAAGATACCTTTTCCAATCCAGCACCAGCTAGATTATGTCTCATTAGCCAACAAGAAGCTAGATCATGATATTATTAGATTATAGATGGGGAAAAATAGAGAAAATGATGATTACGTATGACTCAAACATGATCGAGATCATGATTTGATAGTACCAATAGCTATCAAATAATATCCTAACTTTAGGCATATAATTTTAGTGTTGAAGGTGGTGTGGTACCTTCCCATCACTTATAAAGGGAAAGGTATCACCTACCTTTGTACACATCCTTTGTCCCAACAAAAATAATACCCGAGAACAGAGGAACAACCTGTGAGAGGCGAGAAACCTGTGAGAATTATAATTACATAAGCCGATCCCGCCCAAAAATAGAAAAGAGACTCAATGGTACTGGGAAATATCCTATCAAACCTAGTAGCTAGCTATAATCTTTTGTAGATCACGTTCCCTTTATTTATAACTGTTAGTATTTGATGTTTATAGAAGGTGATCCTTTGTTTTGAGGGACTAGATACCACCCTTGACCAAAACCCCCTCGAACCCCTATAGATTTATAATGGAGTCTGAAGAATTCAATTTAGTTATTTAGATCAAATAATATAGGATCAAATCAATGAAAGGAGACCACTTAGCTCCAGTTGAACTTGAAAGGTTCTCGCATGCACATTAATTCAACACCCAAATTTGCATATTGATTGTAATGGTTGTAGACAATTATGTATATAGAGAGATCGGGGCATGGTGATGAAAAATTATTTCACTTAATTACCAGAATCCCTAAGTGAGCATTGATTTGGTGATAGATGGATGAGACAAAGAATAGAGTGAATTGTACCTACGTAGTGGGAGCCTTGTTCCTAGGCCACCCTGAATTTGATGTTCAAGGCCGCCTAGAACTTAGACTAAGATGCACAACAATAATATAACATAGGGGACCACCCTAAATTAGTTTGAGTATGCATGGTGGGAAATTTCTCACTACATTACTACACTCCATAGATGCATATAGAATATTATTATTATGTTACCTCGTTATGTGTTTGAATAGAGGGGTTGATTAGTGGGGTGGGCTTCAATGCAACACTTCAAAGCACATGTTATATGAATCAACCATAATAATATGCATGTAATCCTTCAGGAAATGAATATTACGACCTATAGTTTTTATTGTAGAATAATTTATGAAATGAAGGTTATGACCTATAGTTTTTTATGGCACTGCCTTCCTATCGTTAGGTTTGCGTCAAACCCAATTATAGTTATACATAGTATGAGTTGATTTATTGGGTGAAGTAATTATCTAAAAGTAATAAAAGAATATGCTAAACTTCTAGGGGTCTAGAGGTCATACCCCCAATCACCTCTTAACATACAAACAACACTAAAAATTAAGTTTCTTGATCTTACATTTGAACTAGTGAGAACTGTTAGGGATTTTTCTTGTTGAACCTCAAAATGCTTTAATATTTGTTTTAAACTCTATGATTCCCAATATTGAAATAACTGATTCAAGGAAGAGAAATGCCTAATTGATGAGGGTATAGATAATATCTGGGGAAACTATTACCTCCTCCTTCTTTTTCGAGATCCACTAACTCAGGTAGGTATTACCTATGAATGATTACTGATTGACAGTATCTTTAAAGTGGATTATATCTTCTTAATAACTTTCTAAAATGCCTTTTACTGTATCAATAAGTAGATAACTATGCAAATGACAATGAATAACCTGATACAAAGCTTAATAAGCCAAACTAGTATTTTGACAATAGAAAATAGTGATGCAATAAGGATTCTCATCCTTCTTCCTTTTACAGTTCTTATGAACTTAGGAGGGATAACCTATTTGATTCTCTGTTAAATAAAATAGTACACTTGAATTGTATAATCTGTGAGTACAATTTCTTATGAATGTATGCTCTTTTTATAAGTGTAATTTAATTTAAATGATTGTTCTTGAATGTTGGATGATTGAACAATTACATGCAAAACTATAAACCAATGCCTGATCCTATGGGCTATAGAGTCAATATCTGGTATAAATTCACAATAAGGTGATCAATAAAATACTTGCAACAAAAATAAAATGCCTTACAGATTATCCTCTGGTTCTATAATTGTCATCAAATCCTTAAATTAATGCTAAGTTCTCTGGGGTCATTTGAAATAATTAATCCTTCCTTGAAGGAGCTCACAAATGACTGCACAATCACCTTGTGATCAGTATGTCTAAGTGCCTTAAAAATAAACATACAAGAACTGTAATAGAAATGAAAAGAGACAACCAAGATATAAAACAGAGATTGCAATATATTATATTAATGTCTTAATTCTTTAAATACATTCAAATAGACAAAAAAGTATAGAGGCTCAAACAAATTTTAGTAGTCTGCCTTGTAATTCTATTCCATCATCATCCTTTAAAAATGTTACAATGAGCTCTATATATAGGATAAAACCATCTTGGAATCCTTAATAAGTAAGCATGCTACAAGCTTCAAATGGTTTTTAGACGTAACCCTAAAATCTAGAAAAGATAAAAGATAGGAAAGAACCAAGCGGTGGATGGACAAAAATGGAGAATAAAATCTGATTTTCTCCTTGTCTTCTTGTGATCTTTGGCACCTTTGTCTATATATGTTCAAGATAGCATATGATATTTGAAATGAGATCTAGTGACTACCAATACAAGCTAACTTACACTAGTCTTTATGATTGTTGATCGCTTGCTATAAAAGCTCAGAAACTAGGCATAATCCTTTAACTCAGGGATTGGACATCCAAATAAACACTTCATCCACTTTATAATAAACTCATTTAATATGTCAAACCTAGGGACATGTTTCTTGAAATGGGTCAAAAAAATATATGCACCAAGCACTTTCTCAACCAATCATTCTATAATTATTGCAGGAAATAAATGCTGGAAAGGAACTACTCTATGGCTACAGGAAATAAATGCTTTCAAGAGGAAACTATAATATTATTGTAGGAAATGAATACTTAAAGGAAAACTAAACTATTGATGTGAAAGTATATTCTTGAAAATAAATGATGGAAACAAATTTTTCTATTAGGATGGAAGAGTGCACACAAACAACTATAATGCTTTAGTTACTCTGTAGCTGAGCTGAAGGAAGTGGTAGCTCTGTTGTGGCTTTGGCTGCAGGAGTTGTTCAGCATAGGAATTTAAATAATAGAAATGTAGGAAAGTGAGCTAACTAGAATGAATCTAAACTACAGATTCCTCACCAAGTGGGCCCCCTTGGGTGAGTATCTAGAACACTCAATTACACAGTACTGAACTCAAAACTTTATTTGCTCATTAACTTGAATAAAAGAGTACATGAATTCTCAACAACAATGAAATAACAAAATGCAACTATAATAATAATACTACTACCCTCCTTCTCATGAAAGAGTGGGGATTTATTTAAAGGGAAAAACATCTAACTGCTAAACTCCACATGCCCTAAGAAAAGGTGGAGCTTTTATTATAGCCATCTAGCAGAAATGAAAACTAGAAAACAGGAAATAGAATCGGTTAAGAAGAGAGGAAAGAACTACGTAGACAATAGATCTAACTTCCCACTCTCTCCTAGATTTCATCAAGGAAATTATTGCACTCGCCAAGTCTTCACTCAACTATCTCCATCTGGATCAATCTAGAAACATTCCACCACTGTTATGCCAATGTTTCATCCATGCGTGTCTGTTGCAGGACCGAGTCAAGCGACCAACATATAGACGTGCTCACTTGAATAAGATGATAGTTGTGACTTCAATGCACTGCATTAACACCGTTAGGATAAAATTATTCATGGAATTTATTCAAAGTGCATGCATTATCTATTGTCCAACAGTCAATTCATTCATAAAACATGATCATAAGTTCATAGCAATAAAATAGAGCATATTCATCCTGATAAAGCACATTAAGTAGCATATGTCCATGGCATAGGTTCAGTGGGTAACTACCATATAAGAATAGTTTTAGAGAATAAAGTCTTGGAATAATAACATAAAACATGAGAAAAGACCTAGAAAAATTTCTTCTAAGGTATCTAAAAGATGCCATTAAAATGGCCTATCATTCTGCCCCCTATTAAGACTAGTGTCTGTCCTCAGGCACTGAGACATTCTAAATCTTGGAAAGAACCCGGAGGTCTCCTTCCTATGTTTCTCCAACCAAGGAGGTGTCAACACACTAGTAGAACCCATTTGTGTGCTCCATCTTTACCCAACAGCTGTACAATGGCCATAAAAGAAGGGGAGGCTGGAAGGTGAGTGTAATCCATCATTTGGGAGATGGTTGTCTTCCCTAGCATATATATCAACTAACACACTACATTTTATCCCGCAAGTTAATCAAACTATGTGGCTCTACATTCTTGAGTGTCAGGGTAAGTCTTTCACATCTTTATTTTAACCCTTCAACTGCCCTATCCCCATCTGATAATGACAATTTTCAAATTCCAAGAAAACTTCCTCATGGCTTTCTAGAATCTATTTCCTTGGTGCAGAATCATGAAATCCATACACAATTTGCATCCAGTCACAGTAAAGCTATCGTGGTGATTGAATTTCAGGACGTAGGGGAAATGAGATGGACTTTTCCAAGATTTTGTACTTATGTAATTTCTCACCATAATTTATTTCATTCTGAATCTAGGAAAAAAGGGCAGACAAATGTATATCACCAATAAAAAGAAGGGGGTTCTAGTCAGTATTAAAAGGAACAACATAATTGTGGATGTATAATTCACATAGAAGATTCTGAACACAATTAGGTGATGTGTTGTATGCAGCCACAAATTCATGTGGGGTTTCTATGCCTAATCTAACATCCCAGAGGACTCTCATTAATTTAAATAGGAAAAACTGCTCCTTGAGGCATAGGGAATAAACCTGTCGTGGTGGTGTGCATTCCAACAATTTTGGAATTATATCTACAATGTTATTTACCTTATTCTGTAGAGATTCAATTTCCTGCTAGTTTCTTTCAATCTCCCTTTTTAATTTTGTCTTTTCCAGTTCCCACGTCGATTTTTGATATTGCATTGCATTGAAATAGTCAACCGATAGAGAGTGAACAGTTACCTCCTCAAGTTGCCAATGTGGGACCACCCAGACTAGTTGTGGGTCTTCCTCTTTCTTTGGACAAATTGGCACATTTTCTGGAACAAGGGGCCTTTCCACGTGATTTCTTTCTTGTAGAGAAGAAGATTCTCTTTTGGAAAATTTAGGCTCTGCTACTTTCAGTATTACACATTCTGCTTCTGGAATAGCCTCAATGGCTGCAAGATCCTTTTCCATCATACCCTGGCATTTGACAATAGCACTGCCTATTTGTGGTTGTTCCTGTAAGGGTTCCTCCGAGGAGACATGATTATCGTCAGGCGTAACAGGAGAAATTTTGACGTCTAGTTGTGTTGTGTTCAAATGAACACTTCTGCATAATGGGGTATCAATAGAGGTTGCATATATTTTGGCATTTTGCTTTGCCCTTGCCCTTTTTATCCTTTTGCTGAGAAACTGTAGGAACCTCAGTTTCTCCACTCCCTGAAATAGGGTTTGGATGGACGGAGGGCACATTTTCCTCATTAACTCCTGAAGGAGAAGAATTCCTCAAGGGTTCATCTTGTTCACCAAATTTTTCTTCCTCATGAGGGTTATTTCCCTATTGTTCTTGATACTCAGGTCATGGCCCCTCTCCATGCAATTCGATATGAGGTGCCTCAATAAATCTATCCCAGGACATGGGAGAGACATCCTTCAGTCACCTTTCCACCAATAGTTTAATTAAACCATGGTGGGTCACTGCGTTCTGTCACCCCTTCTGTACCTCTTCAGCACTTAAGTTCAAAAGGGCGTAAAGAAAATTTGAAACATTTACTAAACAGTTATGTCATAAATGGCTCAATAATTTAAAGTGAACTGCATGCAAGAAGGAAAAATATCCCTCACAATTAATGTACCTTATGACATGAACGACCAACTAAGGAAATTTCCCTGGAAGAGATGTCCGCTTTACTCCTTGTTTACTATAATCCATTGGGGCATATGCTGGCAATGCAAATTCTTCTCTAGCTATTCATTTGTCATGCCCATGTGGAAATGCTTCACTTGTAGATGGAATTCCAGAGACTTCGGCAATCCGTGCTTTCAAAGCTTTAATTTTCAACCCCTTAACATATGCAACTCCATTGTTGTATGTTCTCAAACATTACAGTGTCGTATCTTTGTCATACCCATTTAACCTAATAAAATAGGTGAGCCAACCTACTCTGTTTAAAACCTAAATGTTGTCCTGGTCTTCTAACAATACCAAGTTGTTTGATGGTTCATGCCGTATAGGAGAACCACCCATTCTGTTGCTTGAAATTTGAACAATGTATGAAAAACTCAAAAATCTCCTTACTCCACTGATACTCTTTACTCTATTTACTGAAAAATATCTCTGATTGTAACACCCCAAAATTGGCACCTTACAATTCTATTCAATTTTGGTGCATTTTCTCATCATCGAAGTCCTATTGTACTAGGCAAATTATCCTTCCTAATTGTCTTTAATTGACTTAGTCTCAAATGCAAAAAACCTGAATTTGCATAAATCTTACACCATATTTAATTCCTAAATTTTCAAGATTTATTAGCTAAAAATCCCTATGATTAATTAATTTAATTCTAAAGTCCTAAGTACTTTTAAATTAAATTAATCCCACCCCCTTTAGCTAATACACATAAAGGGAATTAAATAATTATTTGGTTATTTGACTGAATTATCCTCACTTGAATTTAATAATTCAAACAATAAGAAAAGCCACCCATGTGGCAATAATTCATTTACTTAATTAAATAATTCCTCCATATTTTGTCTCACCTTCCACCATGGAGATGAAGAGTCAGCCGTTTATTTCCAAGAAACTCTTCATCCTCTCTTCGGTCTTTTCTATATTATGGGCCTTCTTTCCTTCATTTTAGAGGGAGCAATTTTAGAGTACCAAAACTATAGTGAATTATTGTCTCAATTCTCTCATATTTTCAAGCTTTCATTGCATAATTAATGTAATTTCATTTAGTTTAATGGAATTCTTCATCTTAATTTAGTTTGTTCATTTATCAAATAACTTAATTATGTTATCTTTGTCAAGTTCTTAGCTTAAAATCTACATTTTCATTCTTAGATTACAATTGCATCTCTCATATAGAATACCTTCATTTTAGTTTTCAATGCTTTCAAATCCTCCATTTTAGCAATGGTCTATGGTTGTTGGCTCTCGTTCTGAGAGTAATTAAACACCCCAACTAAATAGGAGGCAACAGGTCGATTCAATCGATATTGTGGAATGAGAAATTCATGTTCATCTTCACAAATTCAATGATTGATCAATGAATATGTTGTGTTGTGCCTGATTTAGAGGTCAAAATTTAGACACATACATTTTGGCGCCCACTGTGGGGCAGAAAATTGATTTCTGACCTGACTCTCAAAAAAATTTCTGACAAAATTTTGTACTCTGTCGTACGGCCATACTTCTCTATGTATGGATTCTCATGCAAGAATTCTAAGTGTACTGCATGAAGTTTTGTACTTCCTCACGTGAAGCCTTGTACTTCCTCGTGCGAGACTTGGTGCCAGTCTTTACAATTTCACAGTTTATGCAATTACTATTACTATTCTCTTAATTATTTTCACATGCTACTATTTTTATCTTTTTGATTTCTTTGATAGCATAACAGTGGGCTGCAGGTAGCTTAACAAAGACATAAATTTTCTGACTATTTTCTTGTAGGACAGTTGTCAAAGATCATTTTAAAATGTTGTGCTTTTTTATTGCTTTCATCACATAGTATAAATAGGGCCTTGTTAAAATTTCTTGGGAATCTTGATAGCAAAATAGGGGAATAGGCTCATCATTACATGGAAGTGATGCCCATGGATGAATCTGAGAACCAAATGTTTCTAACATGATGGAGACCTAGGGAAGCAAGGAAAGTTAACAAACCTTTAGCACGTTCACTTGTTAGGGGATTATGCTCTTCTCTCTTTGAGAGAATCAAAAACCAAAAAGATTGTGAATTGGTTGGAGGAGAGTTACCTCGGTGATGAATATGTCTTGCATGTTTGGGTAAGGTGAAGAGGTAGAGAAGTATGCTCTTCTCTCTTTGAGAGAATCAGAAAATATGACCCTCAAATCCGAGCCAAGTTTTGTGTCACCTTTAGAGGGCCTGCCAGAAGTTGAACCTCCGGGAATGACCCAATTGAGTATACACCTATCGCTGGTGATTCCACCTCACTATAATAAAGTATACTTTGTCAAGTCCAAAGACTCCAAATCCATGGTAACTTCTTTCTCATGATTCTGACTATCATCTTCAGAAAGCCTTGTTTGTTATACTGAGCGGCGCCGCTCCCAACCCTGCTTGCAGGGGTGTATGACTTTCAAGTGTTGGTGTGGCTATGAGGCCCCAGCCCTATATCGGGGACACTAAAGGTTATTGTGAACAGAATCCCACTAAAAACTTTCTTAGTTATTTGCCTACCTGGATCACCTCTTAAAGAAGACATAATTTGTGCGCAGGGAGGGGGAAGAATCTCTCCCCTAGATTCTCAACATAGGTATGCACCTAGATGCCTGAAGTGGTATATGATGCTAGCCCCTACTTTAAGGGTAACCTTCAAACATATATTACTGAGTCCTTGGAAACACCAAAAACATGGGCACCTTCTTGGGGGTGACACTGCTATGTGAGGTGCATGCATACACATAAGTCAGTGAGTCACGGATTTTGTCTTCTCTACCATTTTTTTTGTAGGGATAAATAAGTGTTTATTTTGAGTCTTAAGCTATCCAATCATGACTAAACAAAGACTCCCATGATTCTTCCAAGTTGCCTTGTCCTTGGTAGAACTATTTTTGACTACTTCTTGTGTCAATATTGATTGATCAAAAATTTGTTCTTGTTAACGATTGATTGTCAAATTCAAACTGAGATTGCTGATCTGAATTATCATAAAAATATCCTAAATCTAGAAATTCTGTCAAAGAACAGTCCCGACTGTGTCTTGAAATCTAATTTTTTGCCTCAAAAACTGAGTCGATCTATCAAAACCTAGAGTTTTCTCACGTGAGATTCCAGAAACTGAGCATTTCCTCGCATGAGATTTCATTTTCTTGTGCGCAGTTAAGAGTTTCCTCACGTGAACCAGCACTTTCTTGTGCAAATCTATACCCTGGTGTGCCAAAACAGTGAGCTATTCCCGTTGACTGATGATTTTTTTACCTGATCTAATTTTTGTCTGAGATCTGATTGCCTGTTTCCCTATTGTCTATAGTCTAAAACTAATTGTCTCGAGTTGTGAACTGACTGATTCTTTCTCAAACTTTTTTTTTCTCTTTGTTCTTTGTCCTACCTTTCTGTGCTTTTGTACCTTGTGACATGATAGTCACATCTTAGTTGTTCTATCCATACTCTCGATGATTTGTTTTGGGTGCATTTCACATCTTGGTTGTTCTAGCCTTTATCTCCTTTTCGCTATTTCTAGAGACAAATTTCTAAGTTGTATCCTAAGTTCTCTCTCATTTCATCTTCTTCTATGCCTGTTACGACTAGAAGCGGCAACATATTTCCCATTTGTGGTTCTGGAATAGGTAGAGGTAAATCTCGTAATCAAGGAAGAGGTCATTTTGAACCTATTGTTTAATTTGATAGTCAAGAGGGATCCTCATGTTCCTCCTCACCATTCAATATAGATCCAAGTTTGAATCAAAAATCAGTGTTCTGATTGTGCTATAATCCCTTGTTTCAAGATCAACAGAACCCATTTATTTTAGATCAACAAAACTTTGGAAGGTCATCTACTTGGGTCGACCCTATTGACGATCCTCGCTACCTTATTGATCCTTTTGATCATACCAATCCTTTTGGTCCTATCGATCCTTGTGGATCTATTTATCCTTCCAAACCCATCGACCCCTTTGACCTGCCAAAAGTTACATTGGCCATGAACTCTCAGCTCGATACACACACTCACACTGAAGCTGTGCACACAACACAATCCCACATAAACAACATCGGAAGTCCTTTTGATTACCTACAAGGTAAATATAGTGAGGTCCATGACCAATCTCAAAATGATCAGGGTCAACAAGGTGATCATCATCACCATCGCCCTCCTCCACATGACCAGAGTTAAGATTAGAACCCAAGCATTTATGAGATACTTGGTAATGCTGATGATCTGATAACTCAAAATGACATAGATGTTGCAAAATCTAATAAGGCTCTCATCAAGATGATGGAAATTCTCCTTGCAGAAGATAAGGAGAAATATTTTCTAGATTTGGCAAACCAAGGAGTTAAGCTACCCCCAAATTTCCAAGTGGAAACACGTGTGGCTAAAGAAGAAGAGACTAAGACTACCAAATTGCAAAAGATGATTCAAGATATGTAAAACCAAATTAGCCAACTTGTAAAGGATAATGACAAACCCACACAACAATTCACGATGGAGAGCATTTGTCCTTTTCCTTTTGATAGGAGTCTTCATATGTCACCTTTTCCCAAGGGTGTGGAACTCCCTAAGTATGATAAATATCTGGGTACCACCGATCCTCAGGATCATCTAAGACAATTTGGGGCCCCATCTATGGATTTCATTCATGGTCAAAATTATTTAATGCATCTCTTTCCCCGAAGTCTGGGTGGACCTGCCATGGAGTGGTTTTCTCAACTACCCACTGGCATTAAGACTTTTGATGAGATTTCAAATCTCTTTATCTAGCATTATTCTCACAACATACAGAATCCCATCAACATCAGGGACCTTTGCAATCTCAAGCAAAGACAAGGGGAGTCATTCCTAACATTTCTCTAGAGATGGAGACAGCTTTGCACCAAGTATCCTCATAAAATACCTAAATCTGAGAAACTCAATATCTTCTTGGCCAATCTCACTCCTGATTTTGGGTATCAGGTATAGCTTCAAGGTCCCCTCAATTTTGATAGCATGATTAAGCAAGCTGTGAGGATAAAGGTGTTTATCGTTAAGAAAGGGGAATTGACTTTGTACAAAGACAACAAACAAGGTTCCTCCTCTTCCAACAAAGATAAAGGGAAGTTTTTCAACAAGAATAGGGACGTTGTGAATGATGGAGTGGTTGATAATGTGACTCCAGATCCTTCAAAACCAGTTTTCAATCTTACTTCTAGCATACAAGAGATCAAAATTTTTGAAAAGGCTACAACAAATACTCAACCGCCTTCCAGATTATCTAGCAACAAACCTTGGGCCCCTCGACCCAAGCATGAATTTACTTCCTTGGGAGAAATGTTTGATGTAGTTTACAAGACTTTGGTACAAAACTAGGTTCTCACTCCTTTGTACAAGCATCCATATGATCCTCAACCTCGACCCCATTGGTGGAATGACAATGCATACTATGATTATCACCAGAACAAGGGTCATAAGACTTCTACTTGTCTTCAATTGTGCCATAAGGTCCAAGATCTGATTGATAATGGTGATATTATTGTGGATAATCATAATAAGAATTCAGATCACCGGGCATTTAAAGATCCCTTTCCTCATCACGAGAAAGGTGAGTCTTCCAACACTAAGAATAGCAATGCCAAGGTTAACTATATGCATACCTCTAATGACAATATCATCAACATGATCAAACTTTTCAAAGTTGACTATTGTGATCTGATTAATATCAAGGGGAGCAGGGATTCTCCTAAGCCTAAGACCCTGTTTGTCTTGAGAGGCCCTGGGTCTTGCTTGTCTGAACCTAAATCATCTCAAAATTGTGCAAACATTGTTACCAGATCCCATGCTAAGATCACTCTCAAGGGTTTTGACCCTCCTGCTACTACATCTGCACCGGAACAACCCATAGATAAAGCTGATGTTGGCCCTGCCAACAAGACCATGAAAATGGTCCCCACACCTCCTACTACAAATTATAGCATTGTCGACCAACTGCAAAGAACCAGTGCTCAAATAACCACCTTTGAGTTGTTGAAGATCTCGCCTTCTCATAGGTAGATTCTGGATAAAGCCCTTGCAGAGGGTAATGTCCCCAAAGACATTAATCTTTATTAGTTTTAATCTATGGTGGGTCATTTGACTTCACCGCACTATCTTTCTTTCTCAGAAGAAGATGACCATTCGATCAGCCACCCGCATAACGCTCCTTTGCATATAGAGGTCATGATTGGAAAAAAACTCATCCATCGCATCCTTATTGATAATGGTGCTAGCCTCAACATCTTCTCTTCTCACTTGCTTGCTCAGCTAGGCTATGATGAAGATCGCATAGATTCTCATAAGAAAATTACTATCAAAGCCTATGATGAAGAAGAAAGAAAGTCTAAGGGTTTAGTTGTACTACCCATTCGGGTTGGACCTATTGAAAGAGATGTCACATGTCAAGTGTTGGACATTCCTCTTCCTTATAACATCCTATTGGGAAGACCGTGGATTCATGAAATGCAAGTGGTTCCCTCTACATATCATCAATGCATCAAGTTTCCTTTCCACGGTGTAGAAGTGATAGTTCCTACTAATATGGGCTCTTCTTGTAATACGCTCACATAGTCAGCTAATAGTTTTGTTCCTACTAACAGAGAATACATAGAATTCTATAATACCAATCTTAGAGACATGGAACAGAATTTGAAAATCAGAAACATAGGCATGGGGGGGGTATCAAATTGAACTTGTGCTATCATTAGCAGCTCTACCTCTGTCTCCTCATTCTTACGGGAGACCTTCTGAGAACTATAAATATTCTAATCCTCCTAAAATAGTTTATGATGGTACCTTTGTATGGGCTTCAACACCATTAGAAGATGAAGATGAGGAAAGAGCTATTAAAGCTTGGATTTACAAAGGAAAGGACATATCTGAACAGACCACCCTAGCTCATGAACTAGATCCCAATAATGAAGATCTTAAAATCATGAAACACTTTGGATACAAAGGGAGTGGTCCAATAGGGATGAATGGTAATGGGATAGTTGAGCCTATTAAAGCTATGGGTCGAAGGACAAAAGATACAACTGGTTTAGGCTTCAAGAAGATCTCATTCCATCTAGGGAT
This sequence comes from Thuja plicata, assembly GCA_018584345.1. Taxonomy (NCBI): domain Eukaryota; kingdom Viridiplantae; phylum Streptophyta; class Pinopsida; order Cupressales; family Cupressaceae; genus Thuja; species Thuja plicata. Next base: position 160,457 of record MU225972.1, on the reverse strand, counting down.
TAACAAATTTGTATCTGAACCTGGGCTAGAACCAGAACCTCAGGGCACAGCTATAGTAGACACCTCGGAGGATAGCTCTAATGGGGATTCCTTTCCTTATCTATTCCTCCAGATCTGGCAGCATTCTTTGCTGAGCTAGATGATGTCATAATACATGCCAGTATAGCCAAGGCTGACAGTGACTCCAATGACACTATTCCATTCACTTCTCTAACATACAAACAATGGAAAGTGTCACAAGACCCTAGTTTCCAGGGTGAATGATACATACCATCACAATTTCAAGAGCAGTTTGCACAAGAAAAGGCTGGTGTCACAAGAAATCCCGAACCTTCATGGTGCAAACATCCTAGTCAAAGTTCAGATACAGATTCCCATGAATATGAGTTTGATATTTTTTCAGAAGGATCCTTTGACAGGAATTTTGATACTACACATACATCTGAAAACCTTCTCGACATAGGTGAAGGGTCTAGTGTAAGGTCTAATCAGTCTGATTCCATAAATGTTAACATGTCTTCTACTACAGTCGCTAGGAGACAAAGGGATTCGAATACACCTTTGGATGAGATTGCTCTAGGTCTTAGCTTACTAGTTAGCACTTTCAATTATTATACCATGAATGCACTTTAACCCATCACTTCTCTCTCACTCCAACATCCCAAGCTAATAGACCGGAATTCCCCTTCCTCATCCAACAAAGTCCTCACATTCCAGAATGACTATGCTCTAGCCTGTTATCTCCACGATGTTGAACTTGTAACGTCCTCCACTCGAGAAGACAGTGTCAGCATGACCGAAAGTGATATCAACTATCTTAGTCATAAAATCAAAAAGAAAAAATAATAGGTGCTCTGACGGTGAAAACCACATTGTGGCAGTGTCAGAGTCAAAAAAAGTAAAAAGAATAGACATATCTGAAGGTAAAAACCTCTCCAAGGCGCCTGAGGATGAGATACTTGATATGCTTCTGAGTCATTTCTAGGAACAATCATCGGTGCTAATTGAGATGACTCAGCCAGTAAATTTGGGAACAGAAGAACATCCGCACATTATTCATGTGGCTAAATCATTGTCTGCAAAAGAACTAAAAGAATTCACATATTTCTTCAAAGACAAAAATATAAACTTTGCACGGACATACTCTGACATGCCTGGTGTAGATCCTGATCTTATCATGCATCACCTATCAATAGCTTCTGCAGTAAAACCAATCAAGAAAAAACTCAAAAAAATGTATCCACATGTGGCTCTACTTGTCAAGGCAGAATTAGAGAAACTCCTAAAAGCTGGGTTCATCAAAGCAATTGACTATGCAAAATGGATCTCCAACATAGTTCCAGTTTTGAAGCATGACCAATGTTGAAGCATGAAAAATCTATTAGAGTCTATACAGACTTTAGGGACTTAAATAAGGCATGTCCAAAAGATTATTTCCCACTACCCAACATTGATATGATTGTGGATATGAAAGTAGGGTACAAAATGTACTCCCTAATGGATGGCTTCTCTGGCTACAAATAAATCAAAATTATTCCAAAGGACCAGGAAAAGACTACTTTTACTTGTGCATGGGGCACTTTCTGCTGGAATGTTATGCCTTTTGGTCTCAAGAATGTTGGAGCCATGTATCAAAGAGCAGTCACTACTATATTTCATGATATGATGCACAAAACAATGGAGGATTATGTTGATGAAACCCTTGCTAAAAGCATGGATAGAAAGGCACATATTACTGATCTAGGTCCTATACTAGATCGTATGGAAAAATTCAGACTACGTCTCAATCCTAAGAAATGTGCATTTGGAGTAACTTTGGGAAAATTTCTTGGTTATATTATCTCCGCAAAAGGAATTGAGGTGGATCCTGAAAAGGTGCAAGATATCATGGAAATGCCTCCACCTCGCAATATTAGACAAATTAGAGGTCTCCAAGGTTGGCTTCAATCTATCTGGTGCTTCATCTCACAGCTAGTTGACAAGTCACAGTCATTTACTAAGACTCTACATAAAGGTGTGACCTATGAATGGAATAAAGAATGTGAACAAGGTCTTCAACAAATCAAACAATATCTGGCTAATCTGCCTATATTAATGCCTCCTATTCATGGGAATCCATTAATATTATACATATCACCTACAAAAACATCTCTGGGTGCTCTATTGGCCCAAGAAGATCAAAACAATAAAGAGAGAGAAATCTATTACATCAGCAGAACATTGGTCTCCTATGAAATGAATTATTCTATCATTGAGAAAGCTTTCTTAGCGGTGGTGTTTGCTTCCCAGAAGTTACAGCATTACATGCTTGCTCACACTACAAGGCTCATTACAAAAATTGATCCATTAAAGTACTTACTCAACAAAGCTTCCATCACGGGTAGATTAGCTAAGTGGGTCATGATACTCAGTGAATTTGACATTGAGTATGTGGAAAGAAAAGATATCAAAGGGAAAGCAATTGCAGATCAGTTGGCTAAGGCACCTATTGTAGACTATCAACCATTAAGGATCGAGTTCTCAGATGATTCCATCATGCTTCTCACACATCAAGCATGGACCATGTTCTTTGATGGATCATTCACCCAGTAGGGGTTAGGTGTCAGAATCTTGTTCATTACACCTCAGTGGTATTCATTACCAAAGGATTACAAAATGTTGTTTCCTTGCACAAATAACACTGCTGAGTATGAAGCCTTGATTAATAAATTAAAAATTTCTATTGAATGGTGTGTCAATGAGCTAAAGGTCTATGGAGATTCATAGTTGGTTATCAATCAAGTGAATGATATCTACCAAACAAAAGATGAAAAATGGGTGCCTTATAAAAAGATGGTTGATGATCTCAAGAAATACTTTGCACACATTACTTTCCAAAAAATTCCAAGTGCAGATAATAAAGTAGCCGATGCCATGGCTACTCTGGCTTCCATGTTACAAATGCCAGAAAATGACTTCAGACATGAATTCCTAGTGGAGACGTTATGCTACCTTGCCTATAATTCCCCTGAATCCCAGATGATATGTTCAGTCATTGGACATGACTCATCCCGCTACCACCATATTTACTCCTACCTTTGTGACCATATCATTCTAGAAACTTACACTCGAAATGAGAAACGTCACTTAATCTATAGTGCTTCACGGTTTGTCATCATAGCTAACAACTTATATAGGTGAGGTCTAGAAGGTACCCTCCTTAGGTGTTTAGAACCCGATGAGTCCAAGCGTGCATTAGTAGAGGTGTATGAAGGCATCTATGGGTCTCACTCAAACGGCCTGACACTGGCTCGCAAACTTATTAGAGCTAGTTACTATTGGCCAGATATGGAGAAAGAAGCTACACAATTTGCTAAATCTTGCAAACAGTGCCAGCTTCATAGAAATCTGATCCACGCTCCTGCCAAGGATCTCATTCCTTTCGTCAGCTTTTGGCCATTTCAACAGTGGTCCTTTGACTTGGTGGGTTAAATACATGTGTCTCCTTCAAGGGGACATAAATAAATCATTACTACTATAGACTATTTCACCAAGTGGGTCAAGGCAGTGCCTCTCATCATAGCTGATAGCAAGTTTGTGGCCATATTTATACTGAACTACATCATCTGCAGATATGGTGTACCCTCATCAATAATCACTAACAATGGGGGCCAATTCAAGAACAAGGATCTAATAGATTTATGCACTAATTTTATAATTATTCAACACTGGTCTTCTATCTATTATCCCCAGGGTAATGCACAGGCAAAAGCTTCAAATAAGACTATTCTCAAGATCTTACACCACACAGTACACAAATCTGGACGAGACTGGCATCTCCAGATAAATCCATCTTTATGGGCTTACCGCACCAGTATACGGACACCAATAGGGGTCATGCCATTTTCTCTAGTTTATGGTTTCGATGCAGTGCTTCCTATTGAGGTTGAGATTCCTACCTTGCGAGTCTCTGAAGGGCCTCATTACTGATGATGATATCAGAATATCTCAGCTTCAAGAGCTTGAACTACTAGATGAATGTCAAAATGTGGCATTCGATCATCTCTGAGCATATCAGAAGAGAATATCTAAAAGCTATAAAAAGAAGGTTAGACCAAGAGAATTCCAAATGGGTGATCTCATCCTAAGAGAGAACCCCAAGAACCAACAACAGTAGGTCCAGAAAGAAAAATTTGAACCAAACTGGCTTGGTCTGTATGTTATCACTGCAATATTTGGGTCTGGCGCTTACCATCTCTCTACCATAGAGGGGGAATAGCTCAAAGATCCTATCAATGCTCTATTATCCTTGTGAAAACCTGGTAAATAGGCGCCTTGATAATACCAAAAAAAAAAAATGAAAAAATACAAAAAAATGAAAAATACAAAAAGAAAAAAAGAGAAAAATGTGCCATTGATGAAAACCTAGTAAGCAGGTGTCATGGTAGAAAAAATAGAATTTTTGTGAAGATGGTGAAAACCTGGTAAACTGGCACCTCTTGTTCCATAATGCTCTATCTATCCCAGCATCCCTTGGCTTTCTTGCAATTTTATCTCCTGCTTTCCTGTTTTAGTTTGCTTTCCTTCTTTAGTTTTCTTTCCTGCTTTTGTTTGCTTTCCTGCTTTTGTTTGCTCGCTCATGCATTCGCTCTAAGTCATTTTCAAGATTTTGCTCGACTTCACATGGATTGAGACTGGTCACACTTAGGGGCATATTCCTAGCCTATGGGGCATTGTCCTATCTTTTAGAGTCTCTCTCCTCTTCACATCAGTCACCAGTGGTTCTCACTGAGTCTGCCCGCTGATGCCTAGATCTCACATCGATCTTTATGCTTGAGAATATTTCTTGCATCAATCACCAGTGATTCTCATTATGTCTTCCTACTATCACTATACTACTAATATTTCTCACATCGACTCTCTATCTACATATTTGACATCAATCCATTCATTACTTGGGGGCATGGCTCCCCACTTTGATCACATCTTCGATTTACACTCGAGTTAGTAATCTTGTCAGTTCTAAAGGACAACTCTCTACTAGCACAAACTGGTGTTTCTCAACACCCTAATCAAACAATGTTCTTCAACACTATCTTTGGACACATATGTGTTTTTCAACACACATTGGATATCACAACGTAAACATATCTCGATAGCAATCCAACACAATGCACTCACAAGCACAATGGTGTTTTTCAACACCCTAAACACGTGCACATTCGTAAACTTTGAAACATGTTGAGCGATGATTGAATATTTTCTCTGTCTACTGTTTGTGGGTGTGGTTTCGATGATCGGACAACGTCAAATAAATAGGGTGTATGTGATAAGAGCTCCCACACTAAGGTGGAAAAGCCTCACATCCATCGATCTTGTTTATTTTTATGCCAAGCAGAGGTTGGAACTATCTCCTTGACTGTTATTTCTCTATTTGTCTACTTGTGTACTCTTACTATATCAAATTGGAAACAATGTTCAGGTCATCTTGGCTTTTGTGCCCTGGCGCTTACGTTCATTTCCTACATTTTATCTGATGAAAGTCATATTCATATTATTATGGTTGCATTGGTGCCAATAAGGATTGTATCGACTCCGATGTTCCAAAACTCAATTATGATAATTATGTGATGAGTCCAACAACCAAGTCCTAGGGTTGCATTTAGCTTAGGCTTGCATTCACATTTTGAGCTTGCATAGCAATAATTTTTGTGCTCTCTTCATTGTCTTCTCATTATTCGAAGGTTCTCATCTTTTGTCCTAGATTCCTCTTGACTTCCCAAGTGTTTGATCCTTTCTCTCTATCTTTAGCTATACGCTCAATCCATTTTCGTGATCAAAATCAAAATTTGACACTCCTAAGTAGCTCAAAATTGCATTTTAAAATTTTGGGACCGATGTGCTTCGACGCTTGTGCAGTCAACTTTCTGACGTCGCTTTCTTGTAAGAATCATCTCTCATCATCATTTTCTTGGATTCTGCAATCTTTTCATCAAAAGTCCACTCTGGTCAATTCTGGTCAAACTTGGTCAACTATGGTCAAACCTAGTCAACAAGACCTTCTGATCGCTCTAAATCAATTCTACCTTCTCTTGATCTATCTCTGAATTCCTCTAGATCTTCGATCTTACTTCTATCTACAATATTTTGTTGTCAATCATCTTTTTGTTGTGTCATCTTTCGATTTTTCTCCCAAGGGGGCAGGATGATTATATCATTGAATCTTTTCACATCATTCTCTAATCAGTCTGATCTGAATCAAAAGTCCCCATTGCTAGGGGCATCTCATCACTTGGGGCATATTCAATGTTTCATACCTTATGATCAAAATTGGATATTCCATGATCTTGAATCTCTATGGGCATCTTGATGCCTCGCATCTTGTCATCTTGTCATCTATCTTTCTAGGTATCTGAGAAATCTAACTCGGATCCTCAAGGATCAAGCTTCATTCTGGAGATGATTCTTGAAATCCCATTGGGTATTGGGGCAATCTAACCCTAATTCTTGAAATTCATGCTTCATTTTGAAGATGGCTCTCAAAATATCTTTTAGACCGTTATCTAGGCAACCTAACCTGGATCTGGGAGGGCTAACCTCCATATTGGGGCAATCTAACCCTGATTCTGGAGGTAGCCTGAAATCTTCATCTGCTATCAGTGGACATTGAGGCAATCTAACCTCGATTCCAATCTTCTCTCAATTGGTGTTTGGACCATTGTCTTCACAATCTAACTTAGACTTCGGAGAATCATGCTTCATTCAGAAGATGATTCTGCTTCTCGATCTGATCAGTGTCTTGGCAACCTAACCTAGACTCCCAAAATCTTCATATGTCTCATCAGACTATTCTTTGAATCAATGCGCTGCTCACACATCAATTCAAAGAGGGGAAAAATGTAACACCCCAAAATTGGCACCTTACAATTCTAATCAATTTTGGTGCATTTTCTCATCATCGAAGTC
>MU225972.1:129581-153462 GCA_018584345.1 Thuja plicata | reverse complement strand
CAGAAAACCTGAATTTGCATAAATCTTACACCATATTTAATTCCTAAATTTTCAAGATTTATTAGCTAAAAATCCCTATGATTAATTAATTTAATTCTAAAGTCCTAAGTGCTTTTAAATTAAATTATTCCAACCCCCTTTAGCTAATACACATAAAGGGAATTAAATAATTATTTGGTTATTTGAATGAATTATCCTCACTTGAATTTAATAATTCAAACAATAAGAAAAGCCACCCATGTGGCAATAATTCATTTACTTACTTAAATAATTCCTCCATATTTTGTCTCACCTTCCTCCATGGAGATGAAGAATCAGCCATTTCTTTCCAAGAAACTCTTCATCCTCTCTTCAAGATTTTCTATACTATGGACCTTCTTTCCTTCATTTTAGAGGGAGCAATTTTAGAGTACCAAAACTATAGAAAATTATTGTCTCAATTCTCTCATATTTTCAAGCTTTCATTGCATAATTAATGTAATTTCATTTAGTTTAATGGCATTCTTCATCTTAATTTAGTTTGTTCATTTATCAAATAGCTTAATTATGTTATCTTTTTCAAGTTTTTAGCTTAAAATCTGCATTTTCATTCTTAGATTACAATTGCATCTCTCATATAGAATAGATTCATTTCAGTTTTCAATGCTTTCAAATCCTCCATTTTAGCAATGGTATATGGTTTTTGGCTCTCATTCTGAGATTAATTAAACATCCCAACTAAATAGGAGGCAACAGGTCGATTCAATCGATATTGTGGAATGAACAATTCATGTTCATCTTCGCAAATTCAATGATTGAGCAATGACTATGTTGTGTTGTGCCTAGCTTAGAGGTCAATATTCAGACACATACACTGATGTGCCCAGAATTGGAATGAAAGCTTTCTAGCATTTCCGGATGGACAAGACATAATAGAAGATTTTGAAATAATGATGTGAAGTTAAGCTAAAAAATTGAGTTTAAAACAGGGTTGGTTTCGACAGTTTACACGCAAGGGTTGTCAAATCATAATTTCTGATATGACGGCTTGGAACAATTTGGGTAGAAAAAATAGTAATGAAAAAGATTGGTAATTATGACAGCTGATTTGGAAATGATGTAATTTTTGGGCTGATGGTGTATTTCATTTATTATACATAAAACCCTATTTACTACCCCCTACGAAAAAAAATGACAAGTGTCCCCACTTGCATGGCAATGTACGAAAAAATTATGGATGAATCGCTCTTATTAATTACAATGTGTCATAATCATATTAAATGAATTTAAAAAAATTTTGAGGCAATAAATTAATGAGTACCTTAGAATATTATATCGTTAAATGCCCAAATCTGGAAAGATTTGATGACATTGGCAGAGTAAAAATTTGAGCTGGCACAATAATGCGGTGACATGAATGCATGGATGGTAGAAAAAGATGATGAAAAAGTGGATGGAATGATGTTTTTATTCTGGAAAAGAGATTTTTGTGGGAAACAAAAATTTTATTATGAGTCCATGTGGGAAATTTTCAAAGAGATGACCAGAGAAAACAATTACTCTAGTTGGCTGCAGGAATGCCCTTAGTAGGAAGAGGTTCATTGGCTACCGAAAAGTATTCAGCTGGAGGAGGCTCTTTGGATATAGGAGGTCCTTTAGCTACAGGAAATTCATTAGTAGGAGGAGGAGGTTCTTCAGCTATAGCAGGTTCTATAGCTGCAAGAGGTTCAGCGGATGCAGGAGAAATCTCAAACTGCCGCAGGAAATTGGCCTGTGTCTATGGTTTATGGTATAGGTGAAGCCTATGACCATTCACCAGTAACTTGAAATGTATAGTGTTGATGGTAGATAGATGAACTACTCCATTAGAATAAACATGAATAATCTCATAAGGGCCAATCCAATGTGTTGTAAGCTTACCTTGGTTTTCTTGGAATCTTGAGTCATACAAAAGAGCCCAGTCACCAGGAGAAAACTATTTGGAAAGGATGTGAGAATCATGCCACTTTTTCCATTGTGTCTGAACCAACTCTATGTGATATAGGTCTTCCTTCCTTATCTCATCCAGCTGGTTAAGCTGCAAGGTCCTGTCATGTTGTGCCTCAGTAAGATTAATGTTTAGCTGCAATGTCAATCGTAAAGTCTTATGTTCAAACTCAATTGGCATCACAACTATTTTTCCATATACCAACTCAAAAGGGCTAAACCATGTTATGGTTTTCCATGTATTGCGGTAGGCCCATACTAATTCTTAGAGGAAACTTCTCCAATATTTCTTGTGTAATCGAACTGTCTTTATGAGGATTGCTTCTATCTCCCTATTAGTGATTTCTACCTGACCATTCGCTTGTGGGTGATAGGGGCTTGATTTTTTGCGGAAAATATTATACTCTTTCATCAAATTAGTAATTAATGTGGAGGTAAATTGAGCTCCTTGGTCAGTGACTAACTCATGGGGTACACCATAGCATGTGAATATCTCCTCATATAAGAACTGTGCAACTCTATTGTCTCTGGCATGCTTCATGGCTCTAACCTCCACCCACTTGGTTACATAATCAGTACATACAAGTATGTACAAATTGTCATCAGATGTAGGAGTGATGGGACTGACAAAATTGATTCCCCACTTATCAAATGGAGTCACTACAACCTGAGGAAAGAGTGGAATTTCATCAGATTTAGTAGGCCGCCCAATCTGCTAGCATCGATCACACTTCCTAGTGTAATTAGATGAATCCTTGTAGAGGGATGACCATTAGTAACCAGTATTAAGTACCTTCATGGCTGTCCTTTCAGAAGAAAAATGTCCTCCATAGGTCTCATCATGACAAGCCCAGAGGATGTCATAATTTTTTTCCTCACAAATGCATCTTCTCAATACTTGGTCGGGGCTAGTATAGAATAAACAATCAACAATCTAAGAAAAGTTGAAAGTTTTCTCTATTAGTAACCACTTTTCCTTTGGAGATAAGTGTGGAGGTACCTTTTGTGAAACCAAATAGTTAGCAATATCAGCATACCAGGGTGCTTTTGTTGCAATGGAGAATAGGTGGTCATCAGGAAAACTGTCATCGATTATCATGGGTTCACCAGCATTCTACAAGCGTGAGAGAAAATTGGCTACCACATTTGATAGGCCTAGATTATCTATTATGGTAATATCAAACTCTTGTAGCAGCAAAAACCATCTAGCTAACCTCCCTATTATGGCAAGTTTGTTAGCTAAGTACTTAATAGCTGCATGTTCCGTATGCACAAAGATTTGGTGTCCAGTGATATAATGGCAGAATTTATTCAGAGCATAGATAACAACCAATAGCTCCTTTTCAGGTAATTGTGTAGTTCAACTCAGCTCCCTGTAGATTTTTGCTAATAAATTAAATGGTTTGTTCTAGTATACCTTCCTTCTGTCCAAGAACTACTCCAATGGCATGATCAGAGGCATCTATATGTATGTGGAATGGGAGTTCCCAATTAGGACCTTGCAAGATAGGTGCCTAAGTGAGTACAGACTTTAGTTGTAGGAAAGCTTCATCATAGTCTAATGTCTAGAAAAAGTTAGCATCTTTAGTGAGCAGTGAATACATGGGGTTGGACATCTTGCTGAAGTCCTTTATGAATCTTCTGTAATACCCAGCATGACCAAGGAAGCTTCTGACATCCTTTAGTTTAGCTGGGTTAGGCGGATTCACAATGACTTCAATTTTGGTTGGGTCTACCTGAATGCCAAGAGAAGAAATGTAGTGACCAAGAACTACTCCTTCCTACATCATCATAAAACACTTCTCGCTATTCAAAGATAGGTTATGTTCTTTGCATCTGGTGAGGAATTTTTCAAGATTTTCCAATGCTTCCTCATAAGTTTCCCTATAAGTTGTAAATTTGTCCATGTAGATCTCCATACAGTCATGGGAAATATCAGAAAACATACTAATAACCGCCTGCTGGAAAGTAGCAGGAGCATTGCAGAGGTCAAATGGAAAAACTAAATAAGAAAAAGTCCCCCATGGGAAAGTGAATGTGGTCTTTTCATAATCCTCTAGAAGAATCAAAATCTGATTGTATGCACTGTACCCATCCAAGAAAGAAAAGTATTTCTTTCTTGCTAGAGAATCTAGGACCTGGTGAATGAATGGAAGAGGGAAATGGTCCTTTTTGGTGGCATTGTTAAGCTCTCTATAGTCTATAGACACTCGTCACTTTTCACCTTTCTTAGGAACTATGACTAGTGGGGAAACCCACTGGCTATCTGATATAGGATATATAAAACTGGCTTTAAGGATTTTTTGGAGTTCAGGTTTGACTATCTCACGAAGGGAAAGGTTGACACGTCTTTGAAAATTCCTTATTGGGGGATTGTCCTCCTTTAAGAAGATCCTATGAGTGCATAAATTTGGGTCCAGACCTTTCATATTAGCATAATCCAATGCAAAATTTGTAGCATGAGTCTTCAGTAGCTTGGTCAATGATTTTTGCTGCTAAGGAGAAAGTTTTCTATTAATGTTTAAGCAATGTTTAGGGGAAACTCCAAGTTGCTTAGTGAGCTCTACCATGGATGCATCAGTCAATGAAAGTAATTGGATCTCATAGGGAAGAATTTGGTGACAGAGCTGGTTGGATATAGGGGAGGATATTTGGTAATTAGAGTACAATGGCTATAGGGAGTAGTTTTGGAGGGAACTATCCAAAGGGTTTAAGTTTGATCCATACTGGTTATGCAGGATGTTGGTGATTACCTCATAAAGTTATGGGAAGGGGTCCCTTGTTAACATCATTAATTGGGAGACTGTATTAATAACTTTGGCTTCCTCTCCTACATCTGGCCATATGGGAGAGGTTGATTCCATCTGAGGTTGAGCAGGAGGATACAAGGATAAGGTTTTGGTGTGCTAGCCATCTGAAATGGTCATATCTCCTGATTGACAACCAATGTAGGCATCAGTGGGAGCCAGCAAAGGACATCCCAAAATAATTGGATAGACCCTAGGGTAGCTTTTGGTGAGAGGATCATGAAATCTATAGGGTAGGACCAAGACTCTAGGTCAACCATAGTGTCCTCCACCATGCCATCAGGCTTTACAGTCAAACTGTTTGTGAGCTGCAAGATAGTAGGTGTATTGCGGAGGTTGGTGATACCAAGGTGTTGCATAATTTCTTTGGTCATGATATTAATGGCAGCTCTAAGATTAATCAAGGCATTTTTTATAGCAGTCCCATTAATAATGACCTCAACAATAGGGCTGCTAGGGTCAAAATATTTTGGGATGGTAAGCTTCCCTAACATGATGTCTGCCAGTTTGCCCAGGACATGAACAGTCTGGGGATCCTTCTTCTTGTGGCTAGGATTTTTAAAGCAAGATTCCTTGATGGATTTTCCATATGTGGGAACATATTTGATTTCCTAGAAAAGGGGAATTTGGACGCTGACATTATTTAGTTTGTCTAGGATATTGAAAGTTGATTCATCAATGGTCTTCAGATTGCTTTGCTGCAATCTTTGTGGGAAAGGAGGAATGGTAGGCTGATTGTTCTTAGCTGGTGATGTAGGGGCTACTAGATTAGATGGATTATTGGGTTGATTGGGCTCCTTAGAATTCATTTTAGTGATTAAAGGAGGCTCAGGTGTAGGCAGAGTGGTACAGGACCATAAGTGAATATCATCAAGGTTAATTGCATACGTAGGGTATTGCATGGGATACTATGACTGGTCTGTAGCATACACATTTTGTTGTAGTGGAGGAGGTTGATTGTTAGGGTTTAGCTGTGGCTATGTAGGTAACTAAGTAGGCTTAGGGGGTGGATTATTAGTTTTAGGAGATGGAAAAAGAGCTTGTTGTTGTGGAGGCTGCATAGGTGGTGGCAAAAATTCCATTGGTTGATTTGGCCATTGCTGGCCACCTCGCCACTATGCATTTTTCTACCAATTACCTTGCAGTGGCTGCCACACCCCTTTAGGTTGTTTCCAACCTCCTTGAGGGTTTGGCCACTATGGATTGGGGTAATTCTACCACTGATTCTAGGAATTATTCCAGGGAGGATTTTGGTAATTCATGGGGGGTTGCTATTGATTATTATAAAAAGGACCACTAAATGAAAGAGGATCCTGGGGCATACCTTTTCATTTTACCCATGGTCATTGCTGAGCAATGAAGAACAACTGCTCATCCTCTGGTTCAACTAGCTTGTAATCAGTCAGCATTTGTGTAGTCTCCATGTTAGCAACCAGTTTGCATCTACAGTCTCTCTTCTTCTGTCTACAATGTGGAAAAAATTCTACTAGCATGGCCTCTGCTTCCTCATGTTTCTTCTTAGCCTTCATGGTTTCCATCTGGGTGGCCATTTTGTTGATGATATCTTGCTTAATAATTGGACAAGTTATTGGTTATCTCAGTCCGTGAAGCACCAACACCATTGGATTTGCCTAGAGTGGACCTATATCCTCTTTCTTTCTTAACAACAGCTCTTGAGTATTTAAGGTAGATCTTCTGGATATCATCCCATGGTGCCTAGGTGATATCTCCTCCAGCCTTTAGGTCTAGTGCCTATGTGCATCCGTCATGAATGCCTTGCAAAAAGAGCAACTTTTGAGATTCTTCATTGAGCTCTTGCTGAGTATTCTTATGCAAACTAAACATGAACCTTGAGACATAATCCTCAAGACTCTCATCCTCCTTTTGTGACATATTAAATATTTCATCTCCTTGCATATCATTCCCTTGATAGTACTCCATATATTCCAGCAAGAAAGAATCCTTCATTTCATCCCAATTATAGACAACATCCTGTCCTAAGCCCATAAACCATCGCAATGCAGACTCTTTAAGTGTTGCGGGGAAGAGCTTAAGCATGTGGACTTTAGTGGTGTAGTCATAGCTCCTACAAAGGATATCAAACTTGAAGAGAAAGGTATCCAGGTCCTCTATGACAAGGCTATAAAATTTTGGAAGAGCAGAAGAGGGGATATTTTGAGGTTGTTATTATCTCGCTGATTAGAGATGGGGAAAGGAAATGTAGTAGGATTAGCCATCCTTTGTTATTGTGAAGGTGGATTTTGAGGGGGGTTCTGAGGTTGGTAGATGAATTATTGCTAAGGATTTTCTTCTCAAGGATTATGTATTTCTAGATTGGCAAAGACTTCAGCAAATAGATTGGCTTCTGGCTGTTCTTGGAAGAACCCACGAAAGTCACCCTTAGAAGATGAGGATGATGAAGGGGCTTCAGGGAGCTCAACAATAGTGTCAAAAAACTAGTTCTCTTCCTCAAATAGGTTTTGGTGTGGATTTGGCAGGTACCTTCCTCTGGCGTCTCTTCGTCTACTATGCATGGAGATAGTATGGAATGATGTGAATAGCGGTTTGCTTTGTCAAGATAAGGCATAATATACTGAAAGTAGGCAATGAAAGAATGTAAAAAAATCCTAGGAATGGTTGAATAAGAACCAAGATTGGCACCATCCCCAGTAGTGGCGCCGAAAAATGATCGCTTGTTATAAAGGCTCAGAAACTAGGCATAATCCTTTAACTTAGGGATTGGACATCCAACTAAGTACTTCATCCACTTTATAATAAACTCATTTAATATGTCAAGCCTAGGGATGTGCTACTTGAAATGGGCTAGAAAAATATATGCACCAAGCACTTTCTCAACCAATCATTCTATAATTGCTGCAGGAAATAAATGCTAGAAAGGAAGTACTCTATGGCTGCAGAAAATAAATGCTTTCAAAAGGAAACTATACTATTGCTACAGGAAATGAATAATTAAAGGAAATCTAAAATATTTCTGTGAAAGGAGATGCTTGAAAATAAATGATGGAAATGAATTTTTCTACTAGGATGGAAGAGTGCACACAAACAACTATAATTCTTTAGTTACTCTGTCGCTCGGCTGCAAGAAGCGGTAGCTATCCTATGGCTTTGGCTGCAGAAGTTGTTCAGCATAGGAATTGAAATAAGAGAAATGCAGGAAAGTGAGCTAACTAGAATGAATCTAAACTATGGGTTCCTCACCAAGTGGGCCCCCTTGGGTGAGTACCTAGGACACTCAATTACACAATACTGAACTCAAAACTTCATTTTCTCATTAACTTGAATAAAAGAGTACAAGAATTATCAACAACAACAAAATAACAGAATGCAACTATAATAATAATACTACTACCCTCCTTCTCATGCAGGAGTAGGGATTTATTTAAACAGAAAAACATCTAACTACTAAACTCCACATGCCCTAAGAAAAGGTGGAGCTTTTATTACAACCATCTAGCAGAAAGGAAAACTAGAAAATAGGAAATAGAATCAGTCAAGAAGAGAGGAAAGAACTGCGTAGAAAATAGATCTAACTTCCCACTCTCTCCTAGATTTCATCAAGGAAATTATTGTACTCACCATGTCTAAGCTCATCTATCTCCACCTGGATCAATCCAAAAACCTTCAACCACTGTTACACAGATGTTTCATCTGTGCGCATCTGCTACAGGACCGATTCAAGTGACCAGCACATAGACGTGCTCACTTGAACAAGATGACAGTTGCTACTTTGATGTGTTGCATTAACACTATTAGGATAAAATCATTCATGGAATTTATTCAAATTACATGCATTATCTATTGTCCAAACAGTCAATTCATTCATAAAACATGATCATAAGTTCATAGCAATAAAATAGATCATATTCATCCTGATAAAGCACATTAATTAGCATACATCCATGGCATAGGTTCATTGGTTGACTACCACATAATAATATTTTTAGAGAATAAAGTCTTGGAATAATAACATAAAACATAAGAAAGGACCTAGAAAAAGTTCTTCTAAGGTATCTAAAAGATGCCATTAAAATGGCCTGTCAATTTCTAACCTTCATGTGCTCAAATAACAGGGCCATGTGTCCTCCTATTCTTCATCCATGATGTCCATGTCAACAGTGATAGGATTTTTCTTCTTGAGCTTCGTTAGGATGTCCCATGTCATAAAATCTTCTTCCTTCAGCCATTCAAAGCTTTGTATATTATCCAACTGGGTCTTCGGTCTCTCCCACCTGGGATTAATGATACTCTTGACATTTATGATGAATTTATCACAGTATGTTTATCCAAATAGATCTTCTATCTCTCCCACCTGGTATCAATGATACTCTTGACATCTGTGATGAATTTTTTATTATATTTTGTTTATGTCATAATTGCTTCATCCCTAATCTTATTATATCTCTCCATATCTATTTCTTCATTATCAAAAACATAAACCTCTTTATTAGGCAGTACAGTGTCAAATTCTGAGCCCCATGCACCTAGTGGCTTGATCTAATTGTCCTCTAATTTGATTGGAGGCACAAATCTGTTGTAACTAGGCCCAAACATATTCAACCTTTCCTCATCTGATTAGCCTTTCGTTTGAAAAAGGACAAGGTGGCTCCTATTTTCTCTATCTCAGTCCCAACCTGGGTCACTATCTCTGGTAGGTCTGAACTAAGTGGTTGCAAAGATGCCAACCTTTCAAAAAGTGTTGTTCTCCCATACCATGTTGCATAATAGGGATTCAAAATTGAGACAAAATTATTGACCTCTACTTGCAAGCCTAGTAATTTTCCATAAGCTCCATATACTATGTCAATTTTATCCTTTATTGTATCTACCCTATGCTGCAAAATTTGTGTTAATGCACCCAATACAACATCATTGTGCTCCTTTACCTCTTGCTCTATCTCTGTTGTAGTGTGCTCTGTTTCCTCTCTCTGGATCTCAGCATCTTACATCTTTTTTGGCTCTACAGGGGAAACTTCTGGCATATCAAGCAGTTTTTGTGTTAACTCTACTATCAACTTCTCTTGTGCTTTGATCTTAATTAGACCCAACCCCCTGTCCTTGACAATATCACTAGTTTCACTAGAGAGCTTCTTCAATTTTTTAGATATTTGGACAACTTTGGCATCATTCAATTGAGAAAAATGGGTGAGCACTTGGGAAATATCCAAGTCTCCTATATTCTGGACTGACCAGATTATCTTATTTCCTTCCATTTTCTCCTAAATGTTTATAAGGGATGGCTTCTGATCTTTTGGAGCTAGGCTCCACATTGCTAATGTCTGGGATTTTGGATTGTATCCAAATCCTTTGATCATTTCCCCAACATTTTTTTCTGATGATAAATTTATATCAGGTTGCTTTCTAATCTGATCAATAATAAAAGCAAAGTATGGGACTCAATCATGGCATCAAGCCTCTTTAAATATGGTAAGTCTGGGAATAAACCCCCAAAAGAAATGCCTTTTCTCTTTAATTGTCTCTCTAAGTCCATTAATTCATTGAACTTCTCAGCCCTTTTATTATCCTCCTCATCCTCCAATATATTTCTTATTAGGTCTTCCTCCACGCACTCCTCATGATCCTTTGTATATGGAATGGTGGGTGTCAACAAATTTTTGGCACTCAAAATGAAGCCTTCTATGTCTATATATTTGTAAAGGGCCACATTCATTCTATAGTGACTCAGCCAATTATTCACTGGATTTAGTTCCCTTTTACCAATTGTAAAATTATAAATCTTGAACTAGCTTGGGGTAAATGTACCCTTCTTGTGAGGAGAAAGGTGTTCCTTGTCTATCAAAATTAGTTGCCTGATGAATTCCACTAATGCAATCCTTGGTGGCACATGAAATGTAAAAAAATGGGGTGGGTGAGTGCAACCATACACCCTGATCAACGTGAAATTCTTCTCATAGTAGAATTCACCCCAATTGTGATCTCCTGGCCACTTATCAAGACATTGGCATGGCCTAAGCAGTTGTATCACCTTGAATGGTAGCCTAGTCTTATTTACACCTAGGCACTTAATAATTGGATATACTATCCAATTTTCAAAGGCACAAAATTTATGTTCCCTAGAAGTGTAATTCTACACTCGTAGCCAAAACTGAATGGGGTTGGCCTGGTTCTAGTGAAACCTTTGAGGCCTTAAACATTGACATATCATGATAGGGAAGCTGTAGTATAAGATCAAATGCATTAAAATGGGGTAATGCATGAATTTAGGATTATCCTTCTTGTTCTATATATCAATGAATCCCTAATGCATTTGATCATTTATAAACTGAATATAATCATAATTACTGCTGGTATGATGGCTTTGCATATCCAAGACCATCATAAGGATGTCTGAGGTGATTCTCTTTGGTCCTCCATCCTTTCCTAACACTCTGCATAATGCATAGGATATATACTTCATGTAGAATTTTAGGTCCTTGTAGTAGTATGGGGAAGTCCCTGGGATGGGTGCTATATAATTCTTCATTCTCCTTGGCACATGATGTTCCTAAATTAATTTGGAAGCAATACCAGATTCTATCATATATCTGTTCTCTAAACTCTTCAAGTTTATCTTTGTGGCCATGGGATGGTATACATTGAATGGTCTCATGAATGAGTTTCTATCTAGGGTAACTAGGGGTTTCCCATCATCCCTCTTTATTATTTTGGTTACGGTATCATGCCTACTAGCCATTTCTAAGATAAAATTAGCATCTACAAAGATGTTGGAAACTATTAATTTGGCCAATCCACAAGTCCATGGATTTGAGATAGGCACAGTTTCATCACTATTTTTATATAAATAGTTGAATAGGGAATAACCAGAAGAGCCTGGGGTTTTAGCATCCCTAATGAAATGCAAATCATCAATTAGAGTATCATCACTTACCTTTCTATTTTGGCTTGATCCTGGAAACAAGGAGATGAATTATTCAGAATAGTTGCACTTCCCTTTCATATCATCATTAGCATCACCACTTCTTCCACTGGTAGACACCACACTCATTGCCTGATGAATTCCATAACCAGGAAATCACTTCTTTCAAAACACACTGATGGAGAAACTCTACTCTTCTTGGAAAATTCTAATCTCTTATAAAAAATCTTAGCTCTGAAAACTTGGAAGCTGGTAAAATAAAATGACAACGGATATGATTAATTATTAATGAGTGCATTTTGCTTATTTAAACCTTATAAAATTCAAAAATAGATCAAAATCAAATCTGATTGGTTTTCGTTAAACATAACTCAGCCACTTTTCCATCTGGCATAAATCTCTAAAAATCTATTAGATGGCAAGTGTACAACATGGTGCCGAAGAAAATTCTTCATTTCAAATCTGGTTCTTCTTCTAGAGACCACGCAACTGTTTAATCTCCTTGTCACTAAATGTTCACTCTAACTGTGGTTTCATACCAAGACTAAGAAACTACCATTGGATCAATCTCCAGATCAACGGTTATCTCCTTTTCACTAGATGAAATTTCTTAACTCATGTTCTTTTGGAGACACCGTGACTAAGCCATTTTACTAACTGGTCTTTAACCTCAACTTACTTTTGGAGACTTGGTGACTATTATATCTCTTTGTTGCTGAACCAATCTTTTAACTCATAGTGTATCTAGAGACCACGTGAAAAAAAGCTTTGTCTCTTAATCTTTGTATGATTTTACCTTTATTATTTTCATTTGGAGATAATCTGACTACCATTGATCTTCCTTTTTCTCCATCGAATGGTCAGCACCAAGTCTATAGATCTTCAAATCAAACCCTAATGTTTCATGAGACTTCATGAATACTATCTCCAAGTCACAAAGTTTATTCTTTACTTTGCATTTTTATTAGAGACTACGTGAATCATGAACACATGTCTCAACTTTTCTTTTGTCTCCTAATCGCTAGATCTCTTTTGAATTTTCAAACTCTTACCACGACCTTGCAACTTCCATTAGATCTCTTTTCATCTTGTGGTTATCGCCAAGTCTCTTAATTCTTAACTTAACCATTGATTTCTTTCACGACTAGGCGACAACACTAAGACTGTAACTTCCATATAACTCAAGTTTGATCAGGAGACCTCATGACTATGTAAACTTAGTGTCGCTAGATAAATTTTAAACTGCAGGGTTTATTCAGAGACTTCTCGACCACCATGAGATTTTATTTGAGATGAATGGTCTGTGTTAAGTCTCCATATCCACTAAGGCATATTCTTTTTATCAGGAGACAATGCAACTAAGGTTTTTCGCTGAGTCTCTAGATAGAATGGAATATTCTTTTTTCTTCATGAGACTAAATGACTAACATAATAAGCGCATGCTTTATTATCAAACTTAAGCTATGAAAAAGTAACTTGAAATTAGAAACTCGACTGATATTTTTAGGGCTTTTTTGCATTTTTGAACAGAGGTAACCCTAGGGCTTAGGGTTTTTTGACATTTTTCACTAGAAGCTTAGGGTTAAGAACACCATTCGCAGAGATATTTCAGCAATTTTTCAGACATGACTTTCAACATTAGAGCACAGGAATGACTGGGAACTTCAAAACTTTACTGGGTAGACTACAAACTGGAAATACAACCAACAGTGGCTCTATCTGAGGATATGTAAATGCAAGTTTATATAAAGAACCATAGAATCTCTAGTTGCAGACCACTTCAAAAGATGTAGACTAACCTATTGCAGAAAGAAACACACAACTGAAAGAAACACACAACTGAAAGAAACACACAACTGAAAGAAACACACCTATTTACATATAGTACATATATATTTACTTGTGCATAAAACTTTCATTTTCAACTAAAAAATGGCTTCAAGAACTGCCCATGCACTGGAAATTCATATTCTTCATCATTCATGTTCGTCAAGATATAGGAGTCTTTACCAAAATTCTAAGAAACAATAAAGGGACCAAGCCATAAAGATTCAAACTTTTTATCCTTAAATTTATCCTCTACTCTCACATTCCATTAGAGTACAAGGTCACCAGGTATAAACTTTCTGCAACCTACACTTTTATCAAATAGATACTTCATCTTTTGTTGCAGTTTTATGTTCTCTTTCTGACCCTCTCTTCTAATTTCATCAAGTTCCGCTAGTTGCATTATTCTTCCTTTCATTGGATCGGACATTTATAGCTCTTCTTCCATGAACTTGTATACAGGTAAAAGATTGTTAATAGGCATCCTTGACTGTAGACCATACACAAGTTCAAATGGTGACTTGCCAATATGTTTCTTGACTATTATTCTATCAGCCCATAGAGCTAATTTCAACTTGGTATGCCAAGCTCTTTTGTTCTTTTCCAAGGTCTTCTTTAAAATC
Source organism: Thuja plicata (assembly GCA_018584345.1). NCBI lineage: Eukaryota > Viridiplantae > Streptophyta > Pinopsida > Cupressales > Cupressaceae > Thuja > Thuja plicata. Next base: position 139,345 of record MU225972.1, on the reverse strand, counting down.
TTCAGAATGCTCTTATTACTAGATTCTACCTGGCCATTAGCCCAAGCATGATATGGGGATGAATAAGACATTATGATCCCATATTCATTGCAAAAATCTTTGATCTCTCAGATGGTAAACACATAGCATTATCCATAACTAGCTTAGCAGGGACACCAAATCTAGTTAAAATATTTTCTAGTAAAAATTCAGTAACCACTTTACTTGTTTCTTTTTTGGTAGGAATATCTTCTATCCACTTTGTAAAATAGTCAGTGGCAACAAGTATCCAACTGTGTCCTCCACTAGAATTTTCTAAAAATTCTCCAATAAAATCAATACCCCACATTGTAAATGGTGCTTCAGCACTCACAAGATTCAACATTAGGGCACCTGAGAACTTCAATTTATTTGAGAACCTTTGGCAAGGCTCACATTTCTAGAAAAATGCATGAGTATCTTTAAATACACTGGGCCAATAGTATCCAGCCCTCAAAATCTTATGAGCATAAGTCTTGGCAGAAAAATGCCCACCATATATTCTAGCATGCATTTCAATTAGTACTTTCTCAGCTTGTTTTTTATCTAGACACAACAGTAATACACCATTTCTATCTTTCCAATACAGATCTCCTTGCATCAAGGTGTACTTTTGAGCTTGTAACTTAAGACTCCTCTTTTGATTATCTAACATGTTTTAAGGACACTTGGCATTTTTAAGGTAATACATGATATTAGCATAGAATGGTTGTCTTTCAATATTGGTTATTGTCGAATCATGTATCACTACATTATTTAATTGTACCAACTCCAAATTTTCTTCAGTCATTAGTTTTGCTAAACCTTGTCCTCTAACCAATTTTGTAATATAGATTTCTAGGTTAAATTCTTGAATTCTGTTAATCCGCTTACATCTCTTACCAGTCACTTTTGATTGGGTAAGAATATCTTTTACTACTGAATGAGGAATAAATGCAAGAAATTTGGCACAAAATAAGTAAGGTCTAAATGATTTAACAACTTTTACCAATGCATATGCCTACTTCTCCATCATTTCATAGTTTAATTTTGCAGCTTGGAGAGATTTTTTAAAGAATGCTATTGGATGTTCAAATCCCTCCTCATCCTTCTATAGTAGAACAGTAGCAATAATGTGAAAATATGCAAATGAGAAGAAAGAAAAGGGCTTACTATAATCTGGAGATTTTAAAATAGGGGCCTCTTATACTGCTTGTTTGATTTTCTCAAATGCTACCTGAGCCTCTTCATTCTACTGTAACTTTGCATCTTTCTTTAGTAACTTGACTATTGGCTTGATAATTTCATCAAAATTGGCAATGAATCTTCTAACAAAATTAATCTTTCCAAGGAAACATTGCACACCTTTTATATTCTTTGGAGCAGTGACCTTTTGAATGGCTTCTATTCTCTCTGGGTCTATCCTTACTCCATCCTTCGACACTATATATCCTAATAAATTTCCTTCTATGACTGCAAAATGACATTTTCTAGGGTTTAGTGAAACACCATATTCTAAAGCTTTATTAAAAAAAATCTCTAGATGCTCACAGTGATCCCCTTCTTTTTTAGAAAATACAGTCAAATCATCTTGGTAAATAACCATGAATAGATCAATAAACTCTTTAAATGCAACATCCATGGCTCTCTGGAAAGTTGCTCCTGCATTTATTAATCCAAAAGGCATTCTAACATAGACATAAGTTCCCCATGGAGTAGTAAATGCAGTCTTGAATTTCTCTGACTCCTTTACAAGTACCTGGTTGTAGCTTGAGAAGCCATCCATCATTGATAACAGCTCACAACTAGTTACCTTATCATGTTTGGTAGAGAAAATTTATCTTTTAAGGAAGCAATATTCAGATTTCTGAAATCTACACACAGTCTTATATCACCATTATTTTTTCTTACTGGCACTAGGTTTGAGACCCAATTTGAATGCCTGATAGGCTGAATAATTCTAGCATCCTTTAATTTTATCAACTCATGTTTCATCTTAGGAGACAACAAAGGATTAATGGGTCTCTACTTTTGTCTGAATGGTTTCACATATTTTCTGAGTGGGATTTCATGTTGGAAAAGATCCTCTCTATAAGATTTAAGATCTTCATATGACCATGCAAAAATATGCTTTTTTTCTCATTAATTTTATCAGGTTGGTTCTGACATGAGATTCCAATCCTTTTCCAATATAAACTATTTGAGGAGTGGTCTGTGAGCCCAAGTTTATCTCCTCTAAATCCTCAATATTGGCATTTCTTATTCTTACTATATGTTCATTTTGATCAGTAAACAATGCCTCTAGTTCTACCAATCCCTTAGGAATCTGGTTAGAACTAAGTTGGACAACCTCATCCCCCAGTATACAATCCTTACTATCAATGACCTCGAGAAAATTATTGCAATCTATACGCTGGTCTTCATAATGATCAAGGCACTGAAGAAATCTAAGGATAACTTGGTCATCCTCAAACACTTGCCAGTTGTAGATATTGTTTGGGACAACTGGTCTTCTTTTAACCTCAACAATTGATACCCCATTTAAGGTCAAGTCATCAGTTTTCAAAGCTACATTAGCTAAGAAATCTGCCACAATGTTTCTAGACCTTTCTATCCAATTTATATTAAAGGCATCAAAGAATTATATTTGGTCCCAAATAGCATGTCTATAAATTTTTAATCTATCATTCTTTACATTATATTTGGACCTTACTTGGGCTACTACTAATTCTGACTCACCATAGACATTTAAACATTTTATACCATGTTTAGTAGAAATATTTAGCCCTAGAAACAAAGCTTCATATTCTGTTGTAGTGTTTGTACACTTAAAAGATAACAGAAAAGAATATTTGAATGTGGTACCTGATGGAGATATAAGTAGAACTCCAACTCCTGATCCTTCTTTTGAACAGGCTCCATCAAAATACATTTTCCACAAACCATAACTCTGTGTAGACAACTCTTTCAACAAAGGATCAACATTTTCACATTGGTGAGTACTCCTTTTTTATTCTGAAATTTTCCATGTCGATATCAACAGAATAATTAATATTTGAATCCTCATGAAATTCTATCATATGAGGTGTTCTTCCCTCTCTAGACACCTTTACATTGTTTCCAGCAATATTGAAAGTGGCATAGGATAAGTCACATTGAATACTACCCCCCATTGAAGCACTCCATTTTCTTGACAACAACATGTCATAATGTGGTGGTATGTCAACCACCAATACACTCATGGTTAACATTGTATCTGGGCATATGGTTAATTTATAAGGTAGAGATTCAATAGTTCCAACAATGGGGATTTCTCTTGAGACCGTTTCTTACACCTCCCATGAGGAGTATCTACTTGCAAACCCATGGATCTCATAATTTCTACAGGCATGACTGTATTGGATGCTCCTGAGTCAATCATACAATTTTTGAGCATCTTTCCATTTATTACCAATGTCAAGAAAAAGGGGTCAATAACCCCTATAGAAGTATTAGTGTTTAAGTAAATCTGAGGGATCTCAGAAATCATCCCCTCAGGCTCCTTTCCCTTATTATTGAGTTTCTTTTCAATATGTTCTATTTTTTGAGTTTTTACTGTTGATATATTATTCAACACTAAAAGAACTTTCTCTTTGTGTTCTTTTATTCTCATTATCTCTAGGAATGGGACCTTTATAGTCATCTGAGATAAATATTGTCCCATATCCCCTGGAGTATACTTTACATCAGAGGTTTTAGGCTTCTCTACAATGATATTATTCTCTTCTATCTGAATATTCATAGAAGGCTCTTCCCTCCTAGATTTCTTATTTTCTACTTTGGGGGAAGAAGAACTTTCTTCTAGCTCTTTAGCCTTTTCTATATGTACATCTTTTGGTTTAGTGGCTTTATTCACTATCTTGACCTTAGGTATGTTTGCATTTTCCCTAGGTCCATCTTTTTAAGGTACATATTTGGCATCTATTTTATTTTCTTTTATGAAGATGCCTGATGGTTGACTACCAATATTATCCACAACTATGTTTCTTACGTGATAATTATTTCTAGCTTTGTTTACCAAATCAGTAGTGATTCTATCTTTTTCTTCATTAGAGGCTTTTCTCACTACTGAGGGTTCCTAACTATTTTGGGCATAACATCTTATGTGATCAACCCTTTCTTCCTCTTTTCTATCTAACAAGATTTGTTGCTGATGAACTTCCATTCTACCTTGCGAGCCATATATATCATGATTTTCAATTTCCTCATCAGAATCCATATCATGACATGAAGAAGCATTATTCATACTATAATCACATAACTCATTTTCATCCTTTTCTTGCTCTTCATTTGCTTTTATATCTAAAGAAACAATGAAAAAAATCAGGATTGTGTGGTGCCTCACAAGCTTCACACCAAAAGTTATCATTACACATGTGAATAGTATTTTTATGTAGGGGATCAGGAGTCCTATTCTCATGTTTGTCTTTCATTCGTGGAACAATAGGCTTACCATCTTTGAATTGGGTACCATAGGGGTAGTTTTGCATCCTATTTTATGGGTTATAGTTATTGTTATAGGATGGCTTATTATTCTGTGGAGCTTTGTACTCTCTGTATTCAGGTTCCTTTTGATTACTCATATTAAAGCGTGGATCCTCTCTTTTACCAAATTTTCTTGATATCCTCCTATTCATCTGTATATTCATATTTTTTTATAGGATTCTGTTAAAGTTCTTTGATTCTTATCTCTAAGTGCATAGCCCATTTTTGAATCAAAAGCATTGAGATATGTAGCAATTCATACCTTTTGATCCAACTTCATTTTTGAAACACCTTATGCATAGCTCATTGGAATCTTTTATTGAACTCAGTTACTTCTTCATTTGAGTTCTTCCTTATATTGTTAAATTCATTGAACAAAAATCCTTCTTTAGTCTTATCACCATATTGATCCTTGAATAAATCAATCAGTTCATCCATTGTTCCTACAGAACCATGAGATAGACTTCTAAACCATTCCCTAGCATCTTCCACTAGAGATTGTACAAATAATTTCATAAGGACATCTTCATGATTTATATTTAAATCATCTATAACACCAAAGAATTTTCTTAAATGCTCTTCATAAGTTACAACATTATTTCCTAAAATTTTTGGAAGTTTTTCTCCCATATCTTATGGTATTGCATTAAGATAACCTTGAATTCAAAAAAAAATATTGCTTGTACCTTTCTATAGGAAGAGGTCTCCTTTGGAATTTTTCATTGTCTTTCAGAGAAAAAATTTCTATGGTCTTTGAAAGAAGAAGCCTTGTTTCTTGATGTTGTTGCATTCTTTGTATTAGCAGAGGAGATTGTAGTAGATTGCAAAAAATCAATTTTTCTCTTCATTTCTATAGTAGAATCTTCTACTTCAACTTTCTCCAACATCTTGGCCATAGTTTCTCTTTCTTTTTAATCTTTTCAAGCTCTATGTCTAGTTTAGACATTTGCTCAGTCAGGTTCTTTTGAGTTTTTGGCTCCTCAACTTCTATTTTTGTAACCTTATTCTTTCCTTTATCCTTGAATTCTTGAGGACCTAAAATTTTGTGGTTTTTTGGAGTCTCCTGGTCTCTAGGAGACCTCTCAATATTCTTTGTATCTTGATGTCTTAGAGATCTTCTCCTATACTTATCAACATCCTTCTACTCATGTTTTTTTCTTTTTATGTTCCTTTTCCCTTTTCATCTACTGAATAAGGGCTAATTGTTTTATGAGGATTATTTCTTCCTCTACAAGCTCATTAGAAGGAACTTCAGACTCTGAGCTAATTGTGTTTGTTCCTTCTCTATCACTAGAAGTGGTAGTAACTACATAGGTTTCTAGTCTAAGGTTTGGGGCATTTTCATACTCTGAGGTATTCCCCTCATGACTAGACTAATTGGTATCCTTTCTTCTAGTGTTGTCTTCATTTTTTGGAGTAGAATTACTAATATTTTCTTGGTTCCTCTTTTCTCTCGAAGACAACTTTATTTTTGAACTAGTGGGAATCCCACTATCCAAATCCATTTCTGGATTTTCTCTCATTCTTGACCTAGTATTCATATTTGTAGAAATGTTTCACTTATGCACTGATTAATAGAGATTTTCTTTAGAGTCACCACCCAACCAAAAATTTGGGAAATATTGGATACTACTAGAATGAACTTAAACTGGAAAAACTCAAGTGTAACTTACTTTAACTTTTAAACACACCAGAGACCCCTTATAAGTTTCTTTTCAATTTTTACTCAAAACTCCCCAATGGAGTCGCCATTTTGTTAGGGATTTTTCTTGCTGAACCTCAAAATGCTTGAATATGTGTTTTAAACTCTATGACTCCCAATATTGAAATAACTAATTCAAGCAAGAGAAATGCCTAATTGATAAGGATATAGATAATATTCGGGGAAACTATTACCTCCTCCTTTTTTAAGATCCACTAACTCAGGCAGGTATTACTTATGAATGATTACTGATTGATAGTATCTTTAAAGTGGATTATATATTCTTTCTAACTTTTTGAAATGCCTTTTAGTGTATCAATAAGTAGATAAATATGCAAGTGACTATGAATAACCTGATACAGAGCTTAATAAGCCAAACTAGTATTTTGACAATAGCAAATAGTAATGCAATAAGGATTCTCATCCTTCTTCCTTTTACAGTTCTTATGAACTTAGGAGGGATAACCTATTTGATTCTCTCTTAAAGGAATCAGTAGACTTGAATTGTATACTCTATGAGTACAATTGCTTATGAATGTATGCTCTTTTATAAGTGTAATGTAATTTACATGATTGTTCTTGAATGTTGGATGATTGAACAGTTACATGCAAAACTATAAAGTAGTGCCCGATCCTATGGGCTATAGAGTCAATATCTGGTATAAATCTACAATAAGGTGATCAATAAAATACTTGCAACAAAGATAAAATGCCTTACATATTATCCACTGGTTCTATAACTAGCATAAAATCCTTAAATTAATGCTAAGTTCTTTGGGGTCATTTGAAATAATTAGTCCTTCCTTGAAGGAGCTCACAAATGACTGCACAATCACCTTGTGATCAGTATGTCTAAGTACCTTACAAATAAACATACAAGAACTATAACATAAATTAAAAGAGACAACCAAGATGTAAAATAGAGATTTCAATATATTATATTAATGTCTTAATGCTTCAAATACATTCAGATAGACAAGATAGTATAGAGGCTCAGACAAATTTTAGTAGTCTGCCTTGAAATTCTATTTCATCATCATCCTTTAAAAATGTTACAATGAGCTCTATATATAGGCTAAACCATATTGGAATCCTTAAGAAGTAAGGATGCTACAAGCTTTGGATGGTTTTTAGAACTAACCCTAAAATATAGAAAAGACAAAAGATAGGAAAGATCCAAGCGGTGGATGGACAAAAATGGAGAATAAGATCTGATTTTCTCCTTGTCTACTTGTGATCTTTGGTTCCTTTGTCTGTATATGTTTAGGATAGCATCTGATATTTGAAATGAGATCTAGTGACCACCAATATAGGCTAGCTAACTTACCAGTTGTCTTGCCTCCTCTGGTGTTATTTTCTCTGATTCGGGATCATAATCCTGCAATGTTTGTAAAGCCTCTGTGGTTACTGGATCACCACCTACCAACTACAATTGTGCACTAACCTGCTGTTGTTTGTTCCAAATGAGGAAGTATTTGAATTCCTTGGTCTTGATGAAATTTTCATCCTTTAAAAATTGATCTTTGATGTATCAATATTTCATCAGTGCAGGTCATGAGGGGTAACTCCACTTCCTCTTCTTTATCTTTCTGCAGTTTCTTTCCTACTCTTTTTTTCTTCCTTAACTAATGATCATAGGCTCTATTTCCAGTAATGAGAGCACCAATTATGTATTTATTTTTCTCTTTCTTCTTGAGAAGGTTCCCCTATTTCAACTTTTTGTCTTTTTGGTGGGGGCTCATTGGTAACCTCACTATCAGGGAACTCTGTTAGGTCAATTATGTTTTCACCCTCAGTTTCTTGTTCTTCAACAAATGCTTGATTCACTAGAGGGGAGCTCAGTACTAAGTACTCTTCATCACTATCCTCATCATATTTTGGTGATGAGTGCCTTTATTGGCCCTTCTCTGGAACTACTAGTGCATCTTCCAATTGGTTACATAGCCTAGTATGGGACTCAATCATGGCATCAAGCTTCTTTAAATATGGAAAGTCTGGGAATAAACCCCCAAAAGAAATGCCTTTTCTCTTTACTTGTTTCTCTAAGTCCATTAATTCATTGAACTTCTTAGCCCTTTTATCAACCTCCTCATCCTCCAATATATTTGTTATTAGGTCTTCCTCCATGCACTACTCATGATCCTTTTTATATGGAATGGTGGGTGTCAACAGCTTTTTGGCACTCAAAATGAAGCCTTCTATGTCTATATATCTATAAAGGGCCATATTCATTATGTAGTGACTCATCCAATTATTCACTGGGTCTAATGCCCTTTTACCAATTGTAAAATTAAAAATCTTGAACTGGATTGGGGTGAATGTACCCTTCCTATGAGGAGCAAGATGTTCCTTGTCTATCAAAATTAGTTGTCCAATGAATTCCACTGCCGCAATCCTTGGTGGCACGTGAAATGGAAAAACATGGGGTGGGTGAGTGCAACAATACACCTTGATCAACGTGAAATTTTTCTCATAGTAGAAGTCACCCCAGTTCTGATCTCCAGGCCACTTATCAAGATATTGGCATGGCCTAAGCAGTTGTATCACCTTCACTGGTAGCCTAGTCTTATTTATACCTAGGCACTTAAGAATTGGATATACTATCCAATTTTCAAAGGTTCAAAATTCATGTTCCCTAGAAGTGTAATTCCACACTCTTAGCCAAAACTGAATAGGGTTGGCCTAGTTCTAGTGAAACCTCTGAGGCCTTAAACACTAACAGTTCATGATAGGGAAGTTGTAGTATAAGATCAAATGAATTAAAATGGAGTAATGCATGAATCTAGGATTATCCTTCTTGTTCTTTATATCAATAAATCCCTGATGTATTTGATAAATTATATACTAAATATAATCATAATTAGTACTGGTATGAGGGATCTACATATCCAAGACCATCATAAGGATGTCTGAGTTGATTCTCTTTGGTCCACCATCCTTTCCTAACACTCTACACAATGCATAGGATATATACTTCATCTAGAAGTTCAGGTCCTTGTAGTAGTATGGGGTAGTCCCTGGGAAGGGAGCTATATAATTCTTCATTCTCCTTGGCACATGATGTTCCTGAATTAATTTGGAAGTAATACCAGATTCGCTTGTATATCTTCTCTCTAAAATCTTCAAGTTTATCTTTTTGGCCATGGGATGGTATACATTGAATGCTCTCATAAATGAGTTTTTGTCTAGGGTAACTAGGGCTTTCCCATCATCCCTCTTTACTATTTTGGTTAGAGTATCATACCTACTAGCCATTTCTAAGAAAAAATTGGCATCTATAAAGATTGTTCAGGTTTAGAATTGTCACCCTAACTCAGGCATTAGGGCTACACGACAATTTCATCCTAACCATGGGAACCTCTCCTAGCTGTGGGTAGACTATGAGTGAAGAGGAATCTCTGGATTCCAGGTCGGTTCCTATAAAATATGGTATATCACTTCCTGATTAAAAACTGAACTGGGAAAAGGAGAAAAGAGATTTGTAACTGAACTTGCATAATAGAAAGGTGATACACCAAGGATACTTAGACTTCTTTATGAA